>CANNZV010001999.1:151566-268187 GCA_947561585.1 Caprella mutica
CGGGAAAAAGTCATACACCATTCCTTTATGGTCTGCGAGGACGAATAATTTATATCCCCACTTTATTGGTTTTTTGGGAATATATTGCTTCAGCGATGAAGTACCTTTGAAAGGTACCATTTGCTCATCAATTGATAAGTGTTCTGTTATCGGAATATTTTTGAATTTATCACGAAGGTAATCCACTAACAGTCTAACCTTAGCTAGCCTATCAGTTTGATCGATGGATAAATTATCTACCAAGTGAAAATTGGCTTTGATGTCTTCCCATCTCTGTCTGCTCATCACAGTTGCAATAGCTTCACTTAGAGAACCAGCTGCCCAATGCAAACGTGTGTCACTTATCTTGGTCAAAGACATCCTCATAGCAATTCCAATCCATTGTTCTAGTTCCTCTCTCGAAACATTCAATGGCTTGTTCGGATTCTTCTGTATTGCATAAATGTTACTTTGATAGACAATTTTATCAAGCAGTTCATCTGTGAAAAATCTTTTGAAATAACTGATAGGTAAAAAACAATTTACATCGTTGTCATCAGTGGGACCACCAAGGTATGGGGGAAATTGCGGATGTATGTCAGTATTGTTAGTACCTTTCCACTCATTATTCAGTTTTCTTTTTTTACGCTTTGGCGTTAGTTCATTTTCCAGATTTTCATCAATATGCAAAATAAGGGGTTCCTCTTCATTTGGAATGTTTTCCGCCTCATCATCACTAACTAGAGGAGGACGATATTCAGGATCTTCAATGTCGTCATCATCAGATGTTATGTCCTCAGAATCGCTACCGAAAAGATTTTCAGTTACCCTTTGCGCAATTTTACTTGGTCGTTGCCTCTTCGAGTAAAAAGTCCGAGCTGCAATCGCGTTGGAAGTACCTGAAAAAAGAAATTACTTAGGTAGCTGACATACCCAAATATGCAAAAATGAAAATTTAACTAATTGCTAACTGAACTAACTATATAAGTTTCACAGAAAATAATTGATATAATATTACTAATCATACTAGCAGGTCAACTGCTGATGAAAATAATTGATTTCACCAAATAAAAGCTGATATAAAATGATTGGGGCTAATTCACAATGTGTCTTGCGCCCATATGTACTTTCATGACCACAGTTTGTCAAAGTGCCTGAAGCCCAAGTGGTTTTTGGGATCCACTTCAAAAAAACACATGAATATTCTTTCATATACACTTATTTGATTATTTCTTTTATGGAATACACTCTTTATACATTACTACAAAAGCATGATTATTTTCAAAATGTTATCTTACCAGGGTTTTCCTCCATAATGGGCTAAAAATGAGAGTGCAGGAGCTCCGTTGCGACACAACCACACTTAAAAGTAATTAGCTTATAACTGACGCTCAAATGTGAACAACACGCTGACTCTTCGGCGGGAAAGTGCCTAGAACTGTATTTCAAAGATCAGTTGGTCCTATGAATGTATGGACTTGGCCAATATTTCTATAAATGTATATATTTAAAAGGAGACTTTGAAGTACAACCAGGCGGTAAAGGGTAAAGAGTAGGTAACATACCGTATATACTATATTATTATTAAATTATAAACTTAAAAGCGTTTTCTTTAACGTTTATCACAAACATTTTTAATCCTTAGTAAATAGATTCACAAACCTTGTTTTCTATTATTCTCTAAATTAGCTTTGAACTTAAATATTTCATTAAATAAAGCATATTACGTACTAGAAGGTAAATGTAGGCGATGCATAGTTTTCTTCGTAGTGGAAAAATAAATGAATATGGTTGCAAATAACTATAAAATGAGTAGCTAGCTAGTTTCCTTAGTAAACTTAATAACAAAAAATATTTATTCTTCTTTATACCTTCTACTTAATTTTTCTTGCCTCCTCTTTTTACCTTCTGAGTCTCTATTTTGTAGCAAACATTACATTTGAAATCAATTTCCTGCCTTGTGAGTGATTCATACTCTTCATCTAGACAAGACTTATGGAACCAACGAGGGCAGTGGTTGCAGCCCATCCATACATTTGGATCATCTTTCTCGCTGTCTCCACCACATCCACAACATTCTTCTGAATTAATCACAAGATCGATCTCTTCCTCGACTCCTCGTCATCATCGTTATCGAATGTGATAATTTCAGGAGCACCATTGTTATCCGAATCTTCAGAATCAATTGCAGTGCTGAAGAGATTCTTGCTAACCTTAGTTTTTTTTCTTTTAGTTTCTCTCTCCTGCTTTCTTTTCTTCTTATTTTCTTCCTCTACACGTTTCTCTGTTTGCTTCTTCATCAAAAAATTGGCATAATCAGTTCCACTTACAGCAGAAGGCATGGACGGTTTTGTTTTTTTAATTTGTCTGGTAATGATAACCAGGTCATTAATCTGCAATTAAGATTTAAAAGGAGATTTGTCAAATTTCTGGTAATATTTGAACGTTTCGTTTTGAACTGACGTAAGAGTTTCATTTAGTGATGGCAAATTTGAAGCAATGCCAGATGGACCAGGTAATGATGTCAAGTAACTTGCGGCTGAAGCAGGAAAAGAATGCACGTTAGGCTCAAATAGGGTTGAATTATCTGCAGATGAATTGTTAAATTCGGGTACTGGTCGAATCTCTAACTGGTTAACACGTGGTACAGTGAGCTCAGTGTCAGATAGAGATGGAGGACCAGCTTCGTCGTCATTAACTACATTAGGTGGTTCAATTTCACCTCGATTAGGTACATTCACTGCTGGCTGTGGAATAATAGGAGGAAGTGATGATTCTGTCATCTCTCGGAGAACTTTGTAGGATCGCCACAGGTGATCATTGGTCGTATCACCCTCAACGTTGTAGCCTTCGGCATACCTTCTCTCAAATAACTGAATATTTTCTGCTGACATCTCCCCTGTCACTTTTTGGAATGCACGAATAATACCAAGTCGTTGTTCTGCCGAACACTTGTCGTTAGAAGTATATTTTTCCCGAGCCTTTGAAGGATTGATTTGTTAGAATTAGGTTAAATAACAGTGGGTTAACAACGTTAAGACATAGAGTTTATTTAAAGAGTAAATATGTTATACAATTAGAAGTCTATTGAGAGATGAGTGGAACACATCTCTCGCTGAGTAATGTTAAAAACAGACTGCCTTCTGGTTCTACAACCAGGGGTATTTAACACTCGACGGAAGTGTGTTAGACTTTAGACCGTACGTCCGTTCCTCATTAAAAGTAATACATGGTTATTTAAACAATAGGTAATTTAATATAGCTGAGCTAGTCTAACAGGAAACAATATTAAACATATAACGAGTGTGTAATACATTTAACTAAAATTTCAACATGATTAGCCTTGAATAATCAATGGCATCAGGGTTGAATGGGATGATACCGCATTTTCGAAAGCCTGAATGAACATTTTCAGGACGACTCTTTGCTTTCTCAAAAGCCTCATCGAACACAGGAAAGAAGTTGGCTCGCGTCATGGTCATATTATACTTGGTTTTGAAATTTGTTAAGGCTTGATTCCAAAACTGCTTGAGAGGGCCAAAGACGCTCTCATCGAGAGGCTGTAGAATATGTGAGGTATGCGGAGGGAAGCAGAAAAGAATGACGTTATTTTCCTGACAACACTTTACAACTGCTAAGTTAATATGTGTGGTGTGACCATCCATGAAGAGAATAACCGGAAATTCCACTCTATTTTGTTTCAAGACCTTTATAAAAAGGTTATCATGCCATCCGTAAAAGGAATCTGAAGATATCCATCCATTAGGTGTTATTGACACCTCATACTTGGATGGATCTACGCCTTTAAACTGGTCTAATACCAGGGAAAATAACCATAGGCTTTCGAAAAGTTCCATCTTCTGCTCCACACCCCAAAACAGTTATTTGTTCCTTACTCTCTGTTGTTACTGAGTAGACATTTCTATTTCCTCTCTCAGTGATAATCTTCATTTTATTTTTACCTCCAAGAGGAAATCCAGATTCATCTAAATTAAATATACTATGACCATTCTCAGCTTTTAGAAATTCCGATGCTACAATATTGTGCTCTGTTAGAAGGAATTGTTCGAGCTGTATGAACCAATCTCTTATGGTTGATTCAGTCACCTTCCTCCTCAAATGACCTAAATTTTCAGGTGCATGTGCTGATATTTGAGGATGCCTTTGCATGAAACGTTGAACCCAAGTTTTAGAGGGTAAATTATCGGGGAACAAGCTTTCCTGTAGTACTATTTCTGTTAAAGCAACGTTAGAAATTACAAATAATGATTATGAAAAAATTGGATATTTAAATGCAAACAGGCTTATGTAAAAACAAATTAGGTAAGTATAAATTAATTCAAGTAAATAAATACCTTCATCTCTATCTGCTTTGTCAAGCACTTCCTTGATTATATATCTGACATCATTACGTGTTGCTCCATTACCGATTGCTGCTCTGTATAATAAATGTTTAACAAGTCTTTCTTCTTGATAACCATTTAGCTTACAAAGTCTTCCTGTTATATTAAAAGGAAACATTTATTATTATTTTTATACATTATACTAGCTGTTAAATAAGGCTATACCTATATAGTATACTATAATTAGTGTAAGAAGTAATTAATTCAGAATAGGCTACCTAAATAAAAAAATATTAATATGTAAGTACCATGGATAGCAGTCGAGGGTCCAAATCTTCCAGATTCTCTATCACCAAGTGTTGAGTGAGGAATTCCATACTTTTCAGAAGCTTTACGAATAGTCAAAGTACGATTTTTTATCTCTGCTAAGGCCTTCAATAGAGCATCTTCAGTATAAGAACTGTTAGAACTTTTTTTACGAGGTGCCATTTTTACTGAACGATATGCTAATAATTTTGTAAATAGGAATAATGAAGATAAATATAACCCATTATTTATCTGAAATATTCAAATATATTGTATACAAACTTTATTAATGTTCCTTATTAAACAGTCCTCAAGTTAGTTCATCTACAAGAGATTAAACATGGCTGTCCGACAATTTGAACCTATATTTATAACGATTCAATTCATTCGGACAAGTGTCCGAGTAAAATAGAACTGCTAATATTGGTTACATAATATCGGACAAATCATATTTTTTTAATATGGGGCAACACTGTATAAAACCTTTAGAAAACGAATGGCAACACTCACATCAAACGTAAACAATGGCGGGTTGTGCGAATCAAAGCTAATGGAGTGAAATTATGATTACTTAAGTGCACGTCAAATTTGCTGGATGCTCAGTTCAAATTCACTGAAAAGATCAAAATATTCATTTTCGATTCATTAACTTGAAAACTATTATGTGTATTTCTCTGATAATATGGATATAGATATAGTTAAGGATGATTAACACAATGCACTTGAAGCCACGCTCTCTGATTTCAGACTGTCGAGATATATTCAAATAACTGTCAACTGTCTGACTTAATGAACTGTCCGACGTAGTGTAACTTACCCTATCTCCCATACTCTGCAGACTGCCAGAGTGGAAAACTCAAATTCTAACAGAGTTACTCATGAATACTCTACTGCGGAGTTTATTAATGATTAACCCTGTTTACTAGTAAAGCATGTAGCTATAGCTATTAGCATGCAGAGTTCAATTTTTTCAAATATTATGAAATATTTAGAACTAATTTTTACATAGTTAGTTAAAAGAAATAATGTGAAGTTTCTGCAGAGTTGTCTTTAGGATGAATCTCTAACAGAGTTACAAGTCAATCAGAAGAGAGTTATTTTTCCACCCTGGGCAGACTGGAATTTAGCTGCAGGAGATTCTGAATCTGCTACTGAGTCAGATTGTATTTGGTGGTAAATTCCAAGGATATATCGGGAGATATTCAATTTCTCTAATAAAAAAAATCCTGCAATGTCGCCAGTCTGCAGAATATGGAACATTTTTCCAAGACTCTCTGCGGAAGTTTTTGATTGAATTTTTAGAAATTGGAGATCTCTGCGGGAGATCTTGAATTAATTCCTATGTTACCATTAATTTAGCTGCGGGAGATTCTGAATCTGCTACTGAGAGTCAGAGAGTAACTGTCTCTCAAATTAAAATCTCTGTGGGAAAAGAGAGACATTCTGCAGACTGGCAATGGAATTTCGGAGGATATTTAGCTATTAATTCCTATGTTACCATTAATTTTGGGAGGGGAAACTAGAAAAATGTTGGAGGGCAAGACAAATTGTTGGCAGCTATTTCTCAGATTTTTGAAAAAGTCAGAGGAGTTCAGTGCACCAAATACAAACTGGCTACTGAGCCAAGTAATAACTAATAAAGCATGTCCAAACTCGCCATTTTAATGGCGAGTTTGTGATAGTTATTTTGAGCCCTTCAATTGCAAATGGCGAGTTTTATCTATTTTTCTCCTATGCTACAATGTTATTTTGGAGAGAATTTATGAAAATTTGATCAATTTGGAGAGAATTTATTGAATTTTGGAGAGAGCTGGAGAGACAAATGGCGAGTTTATGAGACATACTATTTTACTTGGCCGGGGCGGGGCGGCGGGCCGGGCCGGGCGGCGGAGTGAGTACTGAGAAGTGAGAGTCGAGAGAGTAACAGTCTCTCAAATTAAAATCTCTGTTGGAGAAAGATTTTATTCTGAGAAAAGAACTCCGAGAGAAGAAAGAAAAGGGAGAAGAGGGTTGGTAGGTACATTAGGAGAGGGGAACTAGTAAAAGGAAATTTTCTTTGGGGACCAGAGAACAACAGAAATTAAATATCTTTCTTATCAATATTAGATCTCTTGAGTCCTGCTAAGCCAGTCTGTATTTCATGGTAAATTCCACCGACATGTCGGTGGAATTTTTCCTCCTTCGAAAATAATATTTTGGCAAAGTCGGTGGATTTTTAGCTATTTATTTCTATGTTACCATTAATTTTGGTGGAAAAATGGGCAAAATGTTGGTGGATCAGCCAAATTACTGGAAATTTATCATGGATTTTTTTCAGCTTTTTCAAAAAGTCAGTGGAATTTTGTGCACCAAATACAGACTGGCTGCTAAGTTACTTGAGAGTCGAGTTGATGAAAGTAATTTAGAAGATAAGAATATTATATGCATTTCTGAGACGCACGAGAAATTTGATAGAGTACAAATACCAAGGGGATACAAATGTGAAACAAGACGGAGAGAGGAAAATGATAAGAAAGGAGGAGGTCTAATGAATTCTACCCCAACAAATAGTAGTGATATACTAAATGTAAATATAGACGTAAATGGGAAAAGAATAAACATTCTACTTGTTAACATGGATGTTACGAATAATGACAGGAATATAGAAATAAGAGAATTAGACAGACTTGTATTGGGAGAGACTGACTGGTAGAAATAAATAATTTTGGGAGACTTTAATGGGCATATAGGAATTGTTGGGAGTCAGGAACTTGACAGAAAATTTGAAATGGACGTTATGTTTTGGACTTACTCGATACCAGTCTGTATTTGGTGCACAAAATTCCACTGACTTTTTGAAAAAGCTGAGAAAATCCACCATAAATTTCCAGTAATTTGGCTGATCCCCATGTTTCAGAGGCTGGAAAATTGTAAGCCAATTTTTGAGTCAAAATTTCACAAAAAATCTGAGCTAAGCCAATTTGGCTCAATTTTTGAAGATTTAAAGCCAAAATTAACATGGGAACATATGAATTAATTCAAAATTTTAAGCCAATTAGACATATCTGAGATATGACAATTTCAAATCTAAGCCAATTAATTGGCTTTAACTGACATACTCTTATACATGGGCCGATCCACCAACATTTTGCTCATTTTTCCATCGAAAATTAATGGTTACATAGGAATAAATAGCTAAATATACACCGACTTTGTCAGAATATTATTTTCAATGAAGAAAAATTCCACCGACAAGTTGGTGGAATTTACCATGAAATACAATCTGGACTCAATAGGAACCTGATATTGTTAAATGCAGATGATGAGTGTAGGTACTGGAGAGGTAACAAGAGAGGAATATGGGAACAAGAGCTCCATTGACTTTGTGCTGGTAAACAGTAAGATATATGACCACTTTTCATGTATGAGTATTGATGAGAATAAGACTAAATTTGATCTATCAGACCATCTATTGAAAGCAGAATTTGTATTCAATAAGAAAAACAAGAAAACACAGAAAGATTAGGAAATAATTGAATACTATTCTGTAAAGGACGAAGATAAAAATAAATTTTTCACTGAATTTGAAGCAAAAATTAGTGAAGATCAGCAGGATATTGATTTGGAAACTCTTGAGAATATGATCAAAGGAAGTGCTGACAGTACAATAAAGAAAAGATTTGTAAAGAGAATAGAGAGAAACTCAGTTAAGAGCGATCCAATATGGTTTACGAAAGAAATAGAACTAAATATTTAAAAAAGACGATAATTCAATAGATATGCAAGAAATGCGAGCAATGAAGAAACAAGGATATACTGGAAAGATCAGTATTATTTACAGAAAAATAAAGTCAAAGACATGGTAAATGAATCTATACGTGAATATGAGAAGAACTTTACTCTAGAAATTAAGCAAAATAAAAACAAGGAAAAGATTTTGAAGTACATAAATAAGCTGAGGAAGAAAGATCGTAACCAAAATTGTAAGTTATATAATGGAGATGGTACTGAAATTGAAGAGCCTGCAGAGGCAGATGAGGATTTTTTCAGGTACTGGACAGGTATTTACTATTTACCAACAACACGACATGACAATTGGGGAAGTGTGGAACAACCAATGAAAAGATGAATATAAAGAACAACTGGAGATACCTGCTGTAGACAGAATGGATTTAAATAATTTTGACCCAATTGATATGATAGTTAACCAATGGCTTGAAAATATATTCCTCTTAAGGAGAAATTTAAATAACGAACAAAACCAAAATAATAATAGTAATAGAGGTAGAGTAGATCAGTCAAGAATGATTGAGGGATTTCAAAAAATGAGTAAGATAACCTTCAATGAAGAAGAAGTGAAGAAGCACTTGAGGAGGATAAAGGGAGGTAAGAGAGGGGGACAGGATAATATTAGACCTGAGATATTTAAATGGTTAAGTGAGAGTCAACTGTGTGTTGGAGTACTAACAGGATGTTTTAATCAAATAGTAAATGAGAGTATGGTGCCAGAACATTTGAAAAAATCAAAACGGTAATGATTCCAAAGAAGGGTAAGCCTACTATTTCAGACTTCTGTCCCATCACACTAAATGATGTTTCTTACAAAGTTTTTATGAGTCTCATCAAGGAAAAGATATTTACGCTTATTAAGGAACAGAAATGTATCATAGACTTACAAGCAGGTTTTGCAGAAGGGAAGCAGATTGAAGATAACTTGTTGGTATTGAGATACTGTATTGGTGAGTTGTATAGAATGAAGAGATCATTATTTGTTACTGGTGTTGATTTTACAAAGGCTTTTGACTCGATTGATAGGAAGAATATTGTGAAAGTTTTGATTAAATATAAGTGTGACCCTATCATAATCGAGTTAATTGCACAAATTTACTCTGACGATAGTAGTGAAATATGGTTTCAAGATAGAAATGTTGGTGAAGTGGGGATATCTAGTGGCATACGACAGGGGTGCACGGTGTCCCCCTGGATTTTTGTGATGCTTATGAATGAGGTCATTGAAAGATTAGTCTTGGCAAAGGTAGGTTTCAGAAATGATAAAGTTAAGATTCCCATTTTGATGTTTGCGGATGATGGTTTGCTAGGACGGTGAATGAGGTGGCTGAAGAGTTGGGCATGAAGATAAACAAGAATAAGAGTATGGCTTTGGTATTTAATAGTGAGAGAGTTTATGGTGAAATTGAAGGGATCAGAGTTGCAGATAGTATGAAATATTTGGGTATCACTGTTAATACAGGTAGTTGCTTCTTCAAACTGCACTAAGAGAATAAAATCAAAACTAGTAGAAGGTTTTCCAACTTGACTTATTCAGTTGTGCAGAAGAGCTGCAATAAAGTATTAGTGGGTAAAACCTATTGGAAGAGTATCATTATGACATCTGTTCTATTTGGAAACTCGATCATGACGTGGAATAGAACTGAATTAAAGGAGCTTCAACGGGAAGAAAACAAAGTTTGGAGAATTATTTCTGGTGGACCAGCTTTTGTAGTCATTGCAGCTTTAAGGGGAGATCTGGGAGCTTCAAACATGATATGTAGGGATATGAAGGCAAAACTTAAATACACAAGAAGGTTGATGAATTGTGAAGGGAACGAACTAGCAAGTATAGTGTTTCGGAATATGTTCAATATAAGTAAAGACAAATTGGTGAAAATTGTGGGACAGTATATGAGTGACATCGGTGTTGAAGAACTTGAGCAGTCAGGAAGCATTTCAGCAGTGGAGATAGATAGAAGAGTAAATTCATTGGATGAGAGAAATTGGAGGAGTGAAATGGTGGGGATGACAACATTGGAAAATTATAGTAATTTCAAAACAGAAATTAAACAGGAATATTTTTATGACAATACATGGGAGTCGATACTTTTATTTAGATTGAGAAGCAACTTGCTCAGTTTGGGATGGAGAAAGAGATTTGTGGGAGAGAGTACGGTCTGTAAGTCCTGTGATGATGGTGTAAAGAAAACCTTATTACACTTTATCCAGTACTGTACCTGCTATGAAGATTTAAGGATATCTCACAGTGTTCAAGATAAGACTCTGCCCCAGATACTCCTTTTCATTGATGGATGTGAGGCAAAGAATGTCAAGATGTTGATTGGGAAAATGTGGAGAAGAAGAGAAAATAGAAGAGAAGATAGAAGGAATGAATAGAAATTCATATGAATGGAAATGTGTGCTAGTTTTTGTATTACATCAGATGAATAGATTGTAGGACTCATTGCTCTACATAGTTGCTTAAAAGAAATTAATTTAGTTAATTATGTAAATAGTGCTCTAGAAGTACAGGCTGTGACAATTTATTCCTCAAATAGCAAACTTGATATTTTAAATATGTATAATCCTAATGTAAATATATCTGTCAGTGAATTTGAGCATTACTTTGGTCAACTGGGACAGAATAGAGTAATTGTAGGTGACTTTAATGCCCATAGTAATATGTGGGATACAGATAGTATATAAAACTTAACTGGAGACAGTCTGAGCCAGGTACTGCTCAATTACCCTGACCTTTGCTTATTGACCCCTACTAATTTTCCTACTTATTACAACACATCAACTTTTAAATTTTCAACATTAGATTTATGCTTGGTCAGTGGTTCTTTAATGAGCTCATCTAATATTTCCCTGGGAGAAGATATGGGTAGTGACCATTGTCCTGTGAATATATCTATTAATTACAAACCTGATCTTAATCCTTTCAAAAGAAGAAAGAGATGGGTTTTTGGTACCACTAAGACTTGGTCAGATTGGAGAGGAGCCTTACCATAAAGAACTGACAATAAAATATCTTTGGAAAACTCTTACAATGAATTTTTACAGTCACTTATAGATAAAAGCAAAGATTATTTTAAATGTACTAAAGAGGCGGTGAATCCTAAATACTCAAAGACTTGGTGGAATCATGAATGTGATTTCTTTATTAAAATTAGGAGAAACAAGAAAAATATTTTCCACAAGCACCCCACTGTTGATAATCTTGTAGCTTTATGTAGGGCTGAGGCTGATGTGAAAAGAGTTACAAAAAGAGCCAAGAAGTATTCATTTAAAAGTTTCTCAAATGTCCTAACAAAAGACACTCCATCTAGTGTTATATGGAAACAAATAGGTAGATTAACAGGTAAAGCAAATAAAACTTATTCTCAACCAATAAACTATAACAACCAAATTATTACTAACTCTAATCAGAAAGCAAATATATTTGCTGAGCATTACTATAATATTTTTAATAGTCAATTTCATGGTGTTCATTTGGTTTGAATAGTCATGTAGCTAGATTCGATATGAGGGATAGTAATTTATGCAATTGTGGTAATGTTGAAACTGTAGAACATTTCTTTCTTTCTTGCCCTGATCTCTCTGATATTCGTGATACTCTCAATGGGAAAATGCAAGATTTAAATGTTCCAATGAATTTGAGAAACTTATTGGGTGGGGGATATTTTAATGAACAGAAGCAGAAAAATATAATATATGCAGTAGTAGAATAGCTACATGTATCAAATAGAATGAATGATTTTTAATTTTGAACTACTGCCTCTGGATCTTCCCCTTATAAACTAACCTAGTAATATTAACAAATGATAACTAACCCTAATATTTCCCTATTAAGTAACTGTTCTGAAACAGTATAAAAAAGTTACAAAACGCTCTTATTCTAGATAAAAATCCAATGTAAACCCCTCATGTAAGGGAGTGTTTTGTAATGTAATTTTGCTGAATAACTAATAAGCAACTGCAAAGGTCCCTGAATATTCTCACTTCCATTATATTATTGATTTTGTCTGGGTAAATGCATGTGAAAATGGAATACCAAATTATTGTTAAGAGTCCCCATTATTATAATGATGTACCAGTCTCACTGTCTCTATCAAATTAATGTAAATATAGGAATTAATTCAAAATTGTTCGGAGAGTATATCCCAAATATCTCTGCAGCCGCCCGGCCCCGGCAGTCTGCAGAATATGGGAGATATTTAGGATATTCTCTCCGAACAATTTTGAACTAATTCCTATGTTTACATTAATTTTGCTACAAACACTTCTGAATTAATCCCTATATTTACATTATTTTTGCTACAAACTGAATACTGAATTAGAGATCTCTATGTACACTTTTTACCAGTTGGCAGTTTCTGCAGAGTCTGAGTGGATAATTCAGGAATCTAATTTCTAGCAGCCAGGGTGGAAAAATAACTCTTCTGATTGACTAGTAACTCTGTTAGAGATTCCAAATAGCAGGGTCAATCAAACTCTGCGGTTGAGTATTCATGAGTAACTATGTCCCAAGTAATATAGTATGGCTCATAAACTCTCCATTTGTCTCTCCAGCTATCTCCAAAATTAACCAAATTTCTTTCCAAAATGATCAAATTAATGAAATCATCATTAATTCTATCCAAATTAACATTGCAGCATTCTGAGCATAAGAGAAAAATAGAAATTTATCTCTATTTGCTATTGAAAGGCTCAAAATTACTGTCACAAATTCGCCAGATTCAGATTAATGAGAGGAGTATATATAGCTTTTTGTAAAAGCACTCCAATCAATATGTCATTTTTCATATATAACTTAAAAGGGATTCGAAAGCGTCAATCATTTCGTCATTCCAAACTAATTTCTTCGTTTCTGCAATGATGAGCAATTCGAAAACATACTTCCACTGAAAGTTAACCAGACAAAAGGGCTTGTTACACGGTGCAAGTTACTACCGTGACAGTGGACAGCAGCTGTCCCACTGTACTCGCATGCCAGTAGCTGAATGTTCATAGCATTGAATTTCCGAAACAGTTACTCGACTGATGCGGTCACACTGTGCAAGTAGCTGCACTACAGTAACTGGCTAGGCCAACTCGCACTTTTACTCGCTCCGTGTAACAAGGCCTTTAAGAATTCTCTCAAGGCTCCAACTGTCTCTGGTCTAGGATAATTAGTTACTTAGGCAACATATTCCTCCGTTTTCTTGATTCCAGATGAGCTTACATTATGTCCTAAAAACTCCACTTCTTTTAGGAACCATTCACACCTCTCTGGTTTTAGCTTGATACCATAATTTTCCAGAGTTATCAGCACCTTTCCCACAAGTTCTAGGTGCTCCTCGAAAGAAGAACTCATGATTAAAATGTCGTCTATATAAGCAACAACACGATTTGAAGGGAAAGAGCTCAGGACTGCCTGGATTTGCCTCTGGAAAGCTGTAGGGGCGTTAATAAGGCCAAAGCTCAAACGCTTGTATTGCCAATGGTTACGGGAGGTAGAGAGGGCAGTATATTGTCGGCTGTCTTTGTCAATTGGCACCTGATAATAACCTCTAATTAAGTCCAGTTTAGTAAAGTATTGAGTCCCGTGTAGTTCAAATATAGAGTCACTTAATTTTGGAACTGGAAATTTGTCAGGTATCGTCGATTTGTTCAGTCGTCTGTAGTCAATACACATTCTAATAGTTCCGTCCTTCTATCGAACAGAGACGATGGAGGAGGACCACGGTGATACACTAAGCTCAATTATGTCAGCCTCTGATAGTTCCTTACATTGACGCTTTATTTCGTCATTGATTGGTTGGGGAAACCGTGTGGGCTTCTGGTAAATGGGAGTATTATCATTCAATCTTATATTATGGCTAATTACGCTTGCGCGTCCAATATCAGAGGAACCAGAACTAAATACATCCACATGGCTAGTTATCATACCCAGAACATCTTTCTGTTGCACTGGAGAAAGGCCCTCTAGTCTAATGTTTCCCTCCCAATCAAAGTCTTGTCTTCGTCTGAGTCTTCTTCAATGTCTCTGTCAACTTCCACACTTTGTCAATGCTACCTACTCGCGATCCCTTCTTCAAAGTTATATCTTTTTCAGTGGCACAAACGAAAATATATTTATTATCAACTAGAGCAATACCACGAAATTCACGTACTACATTGACTAATTTATGGTCAATATTATTCTCAGAATATAATAATTTAGTATCTCTATTAGACATAACATGAAAATCAATAGGAAGTTAGGAACCCTGTGTCTTCCAAAATTAACACCTTTGCTAATTGTACATGGAGCATCACCAAACATAGTTTCAGTTACAGTACTATTTTTATGTTGGGTAAATCTCTCTAAAACTACCATCTTTACAATGTTTAAATAGTATCCTATCTTTGACCACAATCTCAATGTTATTATGTTTAAGGAAATCCAACCTTAAGATCAGACTAAATCCAGAATTCAAGGAATGGGGAAAAACATTATATTCATATTTTCGCAAGATGCTCCCGTTAAATGTACTTCCATCATTTTTTAATTATATAATCAATAAGGCTAATATTTCTTATCATTTTGCTGCAATCGTCATAAAATTTGATATATTTTTGTTTCCATATTCTTTTAAAGATTTTTATAATCAAAGCTGTTCAATAGCTACCCATTACTTCTGCAATAAAAAGAATGTACATCTTTGTTTTCAATGCATAATTAATCAAATTTTCAATATTCATGTAAAGATGTAAAATGGATGAAATTTAATTTAGAAACGTTTATATACTTCAATAAATATACTTAAAATCTTAAATGAAAGACAAAGAAGCACTATTTGTTTATAAAATTAAAATCATTAAGAAAGAGTGTACAATATTTTTCTTCAGCGTCAGATTAGTGTTCCTGGTTTCATACAATTGTTGCACACAGGGTATTGAAAAATTTAATAGCAAATTAAAAAATCTACTGAACGGACTGTTATGCAGTTTGCAGAATAGTGATCCCAGACCTTAATTAGTTTTATAATATTACGTAGCTAATAAATTCGATTTTTTCTGTAGCTTGGAGAGGACCTTTAACTTAACTCTATGGATTCATTTATTGTAACCTTTTCATTTTCCCATTCCTTTCATAAATGCTGTGATGTGCCTACTTCTTTATTAGTTCTCTCTATGTTCCTTGGTCACTGTATTAATTGATTAGCATTTCCAAGTACATTATCACCAAATGGTGGTAAGTAACTTTGTTGGAAAAGGAACTTTCATATCTGTCTACACCTTCACTGTCTGTTGTAATTATTTATTTCCTTTCTAACTGCTTTTTGGAATCCTTTGTATTAATTCTATATCAGACTCTTAACCTCATATATAATATTTATATAGCTACTGACAAATTTTCGACAACTCTCAAATGAATAAGTTTTTTTTTTCAGATGGAGTCTGTTGGTGAAGGTCCTGCAATACCAAATGGAGATGAAGTTATTGCTGACTCATCCTTCAATTTGGTGAAAGAAGAGATTAAGCCAGATGTTTCAGATCTCTTGTTTCGAGGAGTTGAAGATGGCTGTTTGGTGAAGAAAGAAGAACAAGAGGAACTTCTCTCCCATGATATATACATCAATGATTTCAAGATAGAAGCTTCTCTAGATGATTTAACGATCAAACAGGAAAGTTTCGATTATGAGAACAAAAGTGACTCTAATTCTGAGATGAATAAATTTCTCCTAAGAAATGTGAATGATCAGGCAATATTAAAAATGGAAAAATGTGATTCACTTGCCAATGAAGAATTTGGGTATGCCATTTGTCATGAAAAGGAAGTAATGGATCACAAAATTGAAAAGTTTTTCAAGTGCAATCGTTGTGAAGAGTCATTCGCATTGAAATTTAGTCTCCAGGAACATGAGAGTTTTCACACCGGTGGAAAGACATTCAAGTGTAATTATTGTAATAAGTCATTCTCTCGCAAAGACTATCTTTGCTCGCATATTAAATTTCACACTGGAGAAAGGTCATTCAAATGCAATCTTTGTGAAAAGACTTTTTCTCAAAAAGAACATCTTTCATCACATATAAAAAATCACAGTACAGAAAAGCCATTCAAATGCAATCATTGTGATAAGGCATTTTCTCGAAAATTCAATCTTGATACGCATATAAGATTTCACACTGCGGAAAAACCATTCAAATGTAATGATTGTGACAAAGCATATTCTGATTCATCTAGTCTAGCTAAACATCGAAGAGTTCATGGAGGAAAATCATTCAAGTGCGACTTTTGTGTAAGGGCATTTAGTCATAAATCCTCTCTTATGAGACATATAAAACATCACACTGGAGAAAAGCCGTTCAAATGCGATCATTGTAATAAGGGATATATTAGAAAATCTGCTCTTATTTTACATATAAAGCTTCACTCTGACGAGAAGCCATTCAAGTGTAAATATTGTGATAAGAGATTTCATTACAAATCATCTCTTGGTCCACATACGAAAGTTCACACTGAAGAAAAGTTATTTGAATGCAATCATTGTGATAAAGTATATTGTCGTAAAGAAACTCTTGTTTCTCATATAAAAACACACACTTGTGAAAAACCATTCAAATGCAATCATTGTGATAGAGCATTTTTTCATAAGCAAACTCTTGTTTCTCATATAAGAGCACACACTGGAGAAAAACCATTCAAATGCAATCTTTGTGATAAAGTATTTTCTCATAAACAAACTCTTGCTTTTCATACAAAATCTCATCATGGTACAAAGAAATCCATTCAAATACAATAATAGTAATTAGGTTTTCTCTGGTCCATTTAGTATTTAAATTGGAAACTCTCCTATTGATGCAATTATAAGTATTACATTTTTAGGTGTTGCCATGTGTATAATTATTAGGATCGACTCCTATATCTAAGTATCTTCTTATAATTTATTTAGGTGTATGATTTGCATCAGCTTTTTGTTTCTCATAGAAGATTTTATATTGTTAAAATGCCCCCAGGGGCTCTATCCTGAAGCTGTCTATGGTGATGGGGGGTGGCGTCCCTTGAGCCCTAAACTGCTTTAATTTGAATTGTGATATATCCTATTTTCATTATATTTTTCAGTTTACTTCTGAATTCAAAATACAAGATTACACCATTTAATTTTTATTTTTTTGTTATTTAGATAATAGATAATTTGTTCTTGGATTACTGTGTTTTTATGAAGTATATTTAAAATATGAATATAGCTATATATTTCTACTTAAACCTATTAAATAACAGGTCTTTCTCAAAAGTTATAAAATAATTTAACAATATTTCTTTCTATATCATATGTACGCTATTCAATGTATAGGACTAGCAATTATCTGTGACAATAGTACTGTTTAGTCTTATTGCCATTGGAACTATGTAAACTATTGTTTTCTAGGCAGAACTCTACACTGTTATCAGCTTACATAGCGCTCTTAATTTAGCCTCTTTTCGATTATCCGCCATAGATCCATATTTGTCAAACAGTGTATCTTTATATTTGTGCAATATATAAGTGAACCGGTTATTACCCGCTTTCATTTCCTGTGTAATTAGTAGACATTAATCTAATCAGTTACTCAATAATGGAATTAGAAAATGAATTGTGATATATGAAACGTTAAATTTGCATACAATCCCATTAAAATCTGAAAGTCTATTGCCTATTTTAAAACCTCAGAAAATGTCATACAACTGAATTGGAAGATTTCCTTTTTTTGTTATTGTTTGTAAAATTTTGAAAAAAACATTTGAATTCTGTTTGGTTTATGTTAAAATTTTTTCTTTTTTCTCATAGAAACAGAGATATGAAAGAAAACGTCAATTTTCGACCTACAGTGATGATATGATTATAATTTGATGCGCAAAGACTTGAGCAACAAAATAGAGTCCATTTTGCTTAAGAAAAATTAAGAAAATAAAAAAAATAATAAATCACCTGAAAAGTAGTTTTTTTTTTCATTTTTGGGAGTCAAACTGTATCTCTTTCGTCAATTTTTAATGTAGAGTGATAATGTGGGTATCGTTGGATTTGCAAAGACTAGGAGTAACAAAATACGTTCGTTTTATTTCGGATTTTTTTTTATCGATATCTGAGTAGGATTTTTTCATTAATGAACGTTTTTTGTTGCCCAAGTCTTTCCGTTTCCAATGATACCAATATTATTACTGTATTTTAAAAATTGGCGGACAAAATAAATTATCGCACACCTTCCCCCTCCCTCTAAAATCACGTTTTCTTACATATTTTGTTTTTATGAAGAAAATGTGATTTTTAAAACTTATTCAAAAAATATGATTTTGTATATGTTTATCAATTTAAATAGTCTACGATTCCTAATAAAGGAAAAGTTTGGTGAAGGGAAAAAACCCCGTAGTTTTAACTGAAGTATGTAGTAATCGTGTACAGGCAGACCCCGCTTAAAGTAGACCCCGATATTATAACAGGACAATCATTTAGGATCATTGAAAATGCATAACAATCTCAAGAGTGTGCAAGGCAACTAAAGTGTATGAAGCAAGACCAACAGTGATGAAGTACAGGCATCCCCCTCCTTAGTTACTAAATCACGACTCAGTTTAGTTACCAAACGGTAACTAAAGCGAATAAAAGTAACAAGAAATTTATAATTGTCACTCCTTTCTTTAGACCTCATTTTCTATCAGTTATAGAAAGAAAATCTATTATTAGAGTAAAACGTATATACAAGCATATTGTTTGTCACTGAGACGAAAAAGTTTGAAGTCGTGCATTTATTAAATGTTTTAAAATCCATCCATAGCTTAACTCTCACTCAGTATAGGTGAGTAATTAATAGATACTTAGATTTCTATAATTATTGTGCTACATTTAACAAACCGCAATTTTATGCTATATGAAATGTTTTTGGTAGTAGAGTATTAAGTTCCAAGTTATTGATTGGTTCTACAATTTCGGACGCGTCAGAAAAGAAAATATTATAATTATTATTTAACTTCTATTCTAATTGGTATCATGGATACCAATTGAAATAAAAGTTAAGTATTGATTATTATATATAGATTTTCACGTGTTTGAAACTATGGAACCGTGCGATAACACGGAACTTACCCTAAAATGGCACATGTTGAATTTCTGAACCAATTGCTTCTAATAACCTCATCAGGATTATAATTTCGATGCTTTTTTAGTTACCGTGAAATAATCACAGAAAATTGTCTCCGTTTTCTACGTCTACGAACGGTTCTTATTTTGAATCATGACTCGAAATAAGGACCACTTTTACAAAAGTGACTTGTACTTAGAGTGAGGCCTGCCTGTAGATAGTTAATTATTTATGCATTTAATTTGTCCATTTCATCAAAATATAATATTAAAGCTATACCTAATAACTTTGTAATATATTGGAAATTAAGCTTGAGTTATTAAAAAAACACTTGAACAAAACTGGTATTATAATTTTTCTGAGACATCAAAATAATTAATATTCTACCAAACGCTTGATATTAGCCTCATTTGATTTCCTTTTGTTCGTAATGTAAAAAACATCGACTTTTGAATTAAATGAAAAATTAAGAAAAGTTTTCCATAAATTGCATGCGATAATTTACTGCGCATTTTTATGATTTTGAAAACGCGTTGTGTATTCTCGAGATGTTTAGAATCGGCAAATTGCGCGGAACACACACATAATTTAACAAATGATAAGTACGGTTTTTAATAAATAAAGAATTGCATTATAACAAAATATAACTATTAAAGTATTCAAAATTAAATTATTGTCCTACGATACCTCACACAATTAAGTTAATAAACATGATCGAAGACGCCCATACTTATCAAGTTATTTAAACCCAAATTTTTGTTTATCAGAATTTTCAAAATGTCTAAACATTAGACAAGGGTAAAGGAGTGGTTAAAACACTAAACGTTAAAATATTAATTATATACTTTAGGAAATGATAGTTGTAATAAATTGTGTATAAATTTTTTTATTTGCATTGAAGGAACTATAAAAAATAAAAAAAAGGAGTAGGGAAAGTTAAAGTGGAGTCTCCCCCGCTTTAATTCAATTTCTAAGTTAATATGAGGTAAGATTTTTGACTTAAAGCGGGTCTGCCTGTATGTACTTAAAATAGAAGGATGTCTTAACACACACTTAAAACTTGCTGTTTAATATCTACTTTTGAATTTATCTATTTCGAAAATAATATTGAGAGAGCAGTATTTTGTTTATGATGTTGCACTTTTACGTAGCGATATGACGAAAATGACTATCATTGATGTGACACTGTGAATATGATCAGCATGTATCTAAGAATTGTAAAGTTGATTTCAGACTTTCATACAATTATTTTATTATCATGCTGTAATTTGGTAAGAAATTTCCTGTGTCTATTCAAGTAAGTAATTTGCTCTTTGTTTTTGCGTTTGAATTTGATGATGAAATAATCTAGAAATCAATAGGTTCCTTTTAATCTTTAATATCTATGAAACAATAGAATCTCATTATGAATTCGGTATTTAAAGCATTCAAAATTTAATTTCTTGAATTTAATACATACTACCTACATGGATGGGACCAAAAATTGGAAACACTCAGCAGGTCTTCTGCGGAATACAATTTATAAATCTCTCGACTGTTGCAACCCGATTATTGCATAATTAATTAACAACAACTAATTATTGATAATCAATTACAACCACTACAGTAATTTGCTGATTAAAATACAACGCAATTTAATTCAAAGGTATTTCTAAACTTATGGCAACACTCTAGAAACAAACGCGCTAAATACAATTAGGCCTACCCTTTGTTTAGTTTCCGCCCAAAGATTGTAAGGATAATTTTTACCGGTTAAACTACATTAACGAGTCTGATATAACATATAACTCTTCTGATATAGTGAAGAGTGCCGATACAGTGCTAGTGATTGTGAACTAAAATTAGATTATAAACTCTCACCAATTATTAATATTAATACCTTTATTGCAGACATAACACCTTCCAATTTATATACAACTTACTAATTACAAAGAAATAAACACTATTTCTGAAAAACAGTAAATAACAACAGCCTTGGATTAACTCCAAACCAATTCCCCAAATCTTCTTAGCTAAAGAAACATTGGGTAAATATATAACTAATAATTATTCCCTCAAGTTATTCGTATAATATTATTCTTAATAATGCCATATTTATTATACTGAATTGCCATATTAGCTAGTGCCATAAATATACTGATATTTATATGATTTATTAGCTAATTAGCTCCAATTAACATTATTAATATAGTTAACTATAATAACAAACTATTATTAGAATTAGTATCCTTATTCACAATCAGAATTACGTTATTCCCATTTTTGGAAAAGTCAGTACACATCCCAGACTTTTCTTACATCCTGTTTCCCAGGTTTGAAAACATGATTAACCGCCAACATTTGACCAAGCTGCATAAGTTGGGATAACTTCTGACAGTATTAAAAAATGTATAACATTTGTTAATACTATTCTTCTAATTCAATGCATATTTAATATATTACAATTAAGTTTTTCACAACATATTTCAACTTCAGGATTAGGAATTTAATTATTTATTATAATAATTAAAAGGCCATTTGACGAGTAACATTTTTGCTCAATTCTCAACTATTGTAATATTAAGTACAAACTATTTTTAATGCTTCTACATTTGCCAAAGTAATTTACTTCTCATATTAAATTAGGTACAATTATTATTAATTATTTATTATGAACATGAATAATAATTCAACTCAACCTAATTAATAAACATTAGTTTTAATTATTGCTTTTTAACTGGCATGAATCTTAATTCACAATAATTGGTAAATTAGTAAATTATTTCAATTGATTATAATGTAAAGAATAATTTTTTCTTTTTATTTTTTATTGTTATTTTGGCAAATTGTTGAAGGAAATTTAAGTCCAAATGTCTTACTGGATTTATTATTCCAGGGTCCCAGTCTACGGAGCCAGTAAATTCCCAGTCATTCCCAGTCTAGAGAGACGCATATCCCAGTCATTCCCAGTCTAGGGAGACGCAAAAGCCAGTCTAGGGAGACTCATTCCCAGTCTACGGAGACAGTCAATTCCAAGTCTACGCTAGTCTAGACTTAACCTACGGAGAACTCACAAATCTACGGATACTTCAAGTTCCAATTTCCAGCCCTAGCATACGGACGCAGCAAACACTAATCTTGGATACATAGCGATAACAGATTGTTACGCACGAAGGAAGTACCAAAGATTATCACTGCAGCGATACCTCACTCGAGAACTACTCGAACCAAAACTACGGACCAATCTGACTCAAGACATAAGCTGAGTACAATAGGAATAAATAGATAAAATTTTACTCTTGTTTGATTGTCACATTTATTAATTCATCATTTATTTATGTATTAATGAGAACTGGAAATTAAGATGATACACACAGAGAAAGGATTAGTTGAATCAAATCATATTTGATTTGTTTTGACTAAATTTTATGGTTTATCTGTGCGCCTACCTACGTGGTGAGTTGCAGGTACTATTTAAAATGAGTTAAATTGACGTTGGTTAAAACAACACATATGTGAGTTGATTATTTTTAATTCCCGATGGTCAGAACACCTACCTGTGATAGTCAAAACTGCTCGAGATGGTTGAACCAATTATATATAATGGTTAAAACAACTGCAGAACAAGGTAACATAAACTACTTGTGTATGTTTCTCCAATCACTCCTATGTGTTATAGCAACTACTCGTGTAGGTTATACCAAATACTCGTGTAAGTTATAACCAACTACTCGTGTAGGTTATATCAACTACTCGTGTAGGTTATACTAACTACTCGTGTAGGTTATACCAACTACTCGGTTAGGTTATACCAACTACTCGGTTAGGTTATATCAGCTACTCGTGTTGGTTATATCAATTACTCGTGTAGGTTATACCCACTGCTTGTGTAGGTTATACCAACTACTCGTATAGGTGATATCAACTACTCGTGTAGGTTATATCAACTACTCGGTTAGGTTATATCAACTACTCGTGTTGGTTATATCAACTACTCGTGTAGGTTACATTAACTACTCGTATAGGTGATATCAACTACTCGTGTATAGGTTATATCAACTACTCGGTTAGGTTATATCAACTACTCGTGTTGGTTATATCAACTACTCGTGTAGGTTACATTAACTACTCGGTTAGGTTATATCAACTACTCGTGTAGGTTATATCATCTTCTCGTGTTGGTTATATCAACTACTTTGTAAACTAAGTAAATGTATATCAACTATTATAGTGTAGGTTGAAATATCGGTCTGGTTAGTAGTAGCCAGACTTTTTACAAGATTTTTTCAGTCACTATATTTACTCTATTAAATTATAATCTCGAGTTAGGTCCCGGTATCAATTGGATTAGACTATTCATTTTCTAGGACCAAATCTAACATGTTCACATTTATTTTCTACTTTTTGCTTCTTGTGATATGCATACTGTTTTAATTTAAAAAACTAATTGATCACCTAGACCTATCCTTGCTTTTTGAAATGTTTTTCGATCCTATGAATTGATATATGGTTATCAGTTGTAAATTAATAGATTAGATTGAATAAGTGATCTCATCAGGTCAGTTTTATAAATAAGTAGTTAGATGACATAAATAACTTTACGTAGTGATATATAGGTAGGCTAGATGAATTTAATTAACCAGGCTAGATTACAAAAGTTAATAAATCTTTGATATACTGCAATTGTACTATAACTTAATGAATAATAAATTAATGATAAAGTCTTTATCTTCTAAACCATATTTTAGTGCAATTCATTTTACTCATAGGCACTGATATTGAAATATGCTAATAGAATTACCAAGGTCAAATTGAAAACGGAATATGAACATTTAAGTTTTAGATTTATTATTAAGAAGTTTAATTTGAATTCTCGTCACTTTCTTTCACGACTGTAGGTTACCAATTCCTGAAATAAGAGATTCGTATATTAATATATATTGAATAGAAATTCACAGTATCGTTCATATACATTATCAATAACATCACCTACTCTTTTTCCTTTTGTGATGAGATAGCGACAGCTTCGATATTCTTTTCATGTCTGGAATCCAGAAAAGCATATGAAAAACTAAGAGCTAATCATATTGCAAATACACATTTAGAAATCATCTAATATTTTCAAATACTTACTTTGACCTAGCATAATTGTTCCTGAATCATTCAAAGGAATTGAAGAGGACTCCGATAGTTGATGACGTTGATCTACTTCATCAATTCTTCATCAAGATCTGAATGTAGATTCAGAAAATATAGAAAACCATATATTAATAAAGAAATGAAAAGAATTATTAACTGAGAATTCTTTCATATAGGTTATTAAATTATTTATATAAAATGTTAAACTAATTATAAATCTTCAGATGCAGTATAAATTTAGATCTAATAAATGCAATGGATTTTTCAAGCTAATTTTGTTCATTATAAACTCATAATGTAGACTTTAATTAAATAACAAGAAAGTATAATATATCAAAAGGCTCACCTCTGGTTGGAGTTCCCCTGCTAAATCCCTGGACGGTGTTCTCCTCTGACTACCTCCCTGGATGGAGTTCTCCCAGTCATAGAAAACTAGGGTCAAGTAGGTAAATTGCGGCACTTTAACTAACTGCGGTCTCTTATCTCAGAAACATTAATAACCATCATGACTTCAAGGCACTCGTGAAAAGAATAGAACCTATCATAAATTGAGCTTAAATTATGATGTTCAACAATTCAGTATATAGCTAAACTAATTTCAGAATGATTTTGAGACTCTCTTAATAGGGTCACAATTAGAAATTAAAGAACCGAATTTGGCTGTGTAACCCTACCTATAGGTACACCAACTAGTTTTAAAATATATAGATTATCAGACCACTTTACTTAAGATACTAGGATAAGTTCCGAAATATCGGACGGCTCCACATTTTCGGTCGCGTAAGAAAAACTATATTAAATTAACTTTTATTTTAATTAGCTATTAGGTAGCTATATACTATATTTCATACGTGACCGAAAATTTGAAATCGCCTGATAATTTGGAACTTACCCTATTCTGAGGACAGCGCAGTAACTGCCTAGCCTATGTAGAAGGGGTGTAGGTCATAAGCCCCCCTGGTCATGAGCCCCCCGGTCATGAGCCCCCCTAGGTCATAAGCCCCACCGGTCAAGAGCCTCCCCGGTCATGAGCCCTCCCGGTCATGAGCCCCGCTGTTTTTAAATCCTTATTTACCTATACTATTTAATCCTTATTGACACTTTTGTAGTTCATTACTGAATAGACATAAAATATATGTAGGTATATCGGGGGGCGTGCCGCCCCGAACCCCCCTGCCAGATCATTAATCAATCATGAAGTGTGCAGTACAACAAACTAGCGGATACAACAAACTACATTAGTAACTCTCAGTTATTTCTATCTAAGTAATTCTTCATTTGTTTAACTAGGTAAATAAGGATTAAAAAAACAGGGAGAGGGGGCTCGTGACCGGGGGGGCTCATGACCTAGGGGGGCTCATGACCGGGGGGGGGGCTCGTGACCGGGGGGGCTCATGACCGGGGGGAGGGGCTCTTGACCGTACCCCATGTAGAAGGTATTGACACTGAAAAAAAAACAGCTAGGTAGGTATGATGCTTAAATAAGTTAACATATAATAATTTAGGAAAATTAGTTTGGATATCAGTTTACAAACTGGATGGAAGTAATCAAAATTTATTATTATAAAAGTTATATACTGATAATCAGCTCTTCAAATAACTACCTATATAAAGCCACCAAACTATCAATCACCAATATTTTAGAATATTTAGGCAGACATTTATCAATTTATTAATGGAAATAATTAATAATCGATCGGCAGCGATAATAATATTTAATGCATATAACTCTATTGTTTGCACTTAAACTAAAATGGTATTGAGGAGCGTTCACATTCAACACGTAACACACTTGAAACAAGATTTGAACTGAAAAGTGTTATGCGAATAAATTAGCTTTGAGGAAAGCATAAGTTGCCACTTACTCATTTGATTGAACTCACACATAAACTTAAAAAAAAAGTAGCACTAACTCTCATAGTAAGTTAATTCATACACTGCAGAATACACTGGATTAACAGTCTTGGTGGGTTACTATAACACATTATGTCATAGTTGATTTAACTCGCACCTAAACTCAAAAAAGTAGCGTCAACTCTCATAGTAAGTTAATTCATACACCAGATACATTGAATTGACAATCTTTGTGAGTTACTTCAACACACTATGTCATAGTTGTTTTAACATATGTTCAAACTCCCAAAATGTAAATCCAACTCTCACAGTAAGTTGATTCAATCCATAAAATGATTTGAATTAACTATGTTTGGTGACACACACGTCATAGTTGTTTTGACACACATGAAAACATGAATATAGTCAAACCAACTCACGTAATAAATTGATTCAAAGCATAAATTGTTGACCCATTAAATATGAGTAAACTTTTTTCTCTGTGATAGGCTATATCTAGATAAATAATATTCAGGTAAGATAAGTGACTAGCTTTGAAGTGGATATAATAAAACACTTTCTAAGACTAGAGAAACACATTGGAAAAATCTTACACGACAAACAGGTTTTTGTCGAATCTGTGTTCTGTAGGTGATCATTGAGCAACGCAGTGATTTTAAGAGTCGTGGTCTTACGATTTGTTCTAACAATTCGATTTAGAGACAACTTCGACATTCAGCCAGACCTGTGCTTTGTTATGGACGTTTTTCCTTCTCTTTCAAAAGGAAGTCATTACTTTTGAGACAGTACCTCTTGAAACGCCAAGTATTTGGGTAGTTTCTGTTTAATAGGACCTGTACCATAGTAGCACCAACAATTGGTTGGGCTATTTGAAAGTCAGAGTTGTTAGGTATTTTTGTAGGATTTTAGTCATCTTTTAACTAAATGCCAATAGCGAGAAAGTTTTCGTACAGCACAATGCTTCTTTTCGTTCTTTCTTATTAATTATACCAACCGAGAAACCAAGTTATTAATGTACTAAATTGTAGTAAAACTACAAACAATTGGTTAATGAATAAGAAATTTATTACTTAATAAATCAAATTAAAACAAGTAAGAGAAACTGAAACACTAGTCGGAGAATTAATTATATTTTAGGATTTATTTATCACAAATTTGAAACAATTATACGTACTTTATTGCCTTTTCTTCGAACTTTTCCCAGAGAAAACGTCTACTAAAATATCCTAAATTATTATATTTTACGATAAAATGCTATCAAATTTATCGCAATCGGCAATAATAGATAATGTGCTGATTATTACTTTTATTATAAATCGAGAGTCACGAAGTCATTGACTGGAAATCGAATATATCTTCAAACGTCATATTAGTGAAATTAGAATAATTTTTTTTATCGTACTGTTGGTACTTCTGACTATAAACTAAATCAGGGTAAAATAATGTTTCTGTTTAAAATAATAAAGAAGATAAATTTTCCCTTCGTATTTACATTTCACATTGATCGTTATTAATTAAGACGTGGCAGTGTACCTCAATCAGTTTGTAGTCCGTTATGGGATCCTTGCAGGAGAGACGTGAACATAAACATCTAGCCTTATGTAGAACTTTAAGTAAAGGTTATGTGTCCTTTGTCTGAGTCAATAGTTTAGTGAAGCAAGAAAAATTAAATGAAGCTTTTTTAATGGAATAATAATATTCTCTTTTAAATGAAATGTAAAGTAAGCTCTATTGGGTGTCGGATGGTTCCTTTGTTTCAAATTTAATATTTATGGTAATTGAAGGAGAAAAACAAAGTGAAATAAATAAATATTAATAATTGAAATTTCGATAAGCAAAATTTGATTGTTAAAGAAATTGGACGTCAAAACTGTATTTACAATATACTTACAACAATTAAAGACATTTGGTCATCACTTTATAATAGAATAAAACCGATTTTATGGTTAACTTATCTATTTTCGATAAAAGATGTTTGTATGGCAAATCACCTATTTTCGATAGAGATATTTCAAAACTCAGTTATTCATGGTAAAAAATGTTTTCAGAGGTAACTATTGTCGATAAAAACTTAGAGTTACTAATCTATACACGATGAAATGGTTTTAAGAGTATAATTACTATCATGTCATCAAAATCCTTTTACAGTTATACCCCTGAGTCCAAAGGCGATAAAAATTTGCTCCTTGGATATTAAGGGAATATTCCTGAGTAATTATTTCTTCCCTAGGATATTCCCTTACTATCCTAGGAATAATTCCTTCTTGTCTGATGCTACCCTGATTCATTTTATTTTAAAATGGAGGAGTAAACCTTAAAAAGATTTTATTGCCTAAGAAGTATATTTTTTTTCTAACTTACAAGGAATGAGAAAGAAATCAAAAGTACCAATAGTTGTTCCTCTCCTCTACAATATATATCAGTTGTTAATGAAAAAATTACTAGAATGGAAGATTAATGAAGATCCTAAAATTATTTTAAATTTTGATTCAACCATCCTATTAGCATAAATTTTAATAAAATAAATCTAATCTTTCATGTCCTTTTTTCAGATACAAATTACCTTTAAGTAATTTAACGAAATATTGAATCTAAGTTTTGAAACTGAATTAGAAGTTAAACTACCCAGAGAACAAGTTATGGTGGGGCCATAGAAGATTAAGTGGCTTCCATTCAATCCATTTGTACGTGGCCTCTCCTTCAATATCTTGTTAAAATGCTATGAACATTCAAAATCTTTTACATACTTTTCAGTACAGTATAAGTATTTCTTTATGATTGTTAGATGAAATTATATTTTTTCTTTAAAAGCGCATGAAGATGACTGAAAGTGAAATGTTGATTTATTATTGACCAAAACTTAACAAAATATCAAATGAAAGGTGATTCACATCGTTAAGAAATATATATGTCACGTGCGTTTGAGTGATTTGCCATATCGACTGATTTCGCTGCGCAATCTATTGATCCATAGTTTGCGCAGCCATCGATCGATTGCGCAACTATCGATCGATTGCTGCGCGTTTGAATGATATGGATTTTTTTAGTTTATGCATCTAATTGTTACATTTATTAGGGCAACCATCAGTCGATTGTTGCGAGTTCCACTGCAGACAATTCTACTAAGAAAGTTCCACTGATGAAAAATAAATGAATAAATTGTAGTGCTTATTTTCTTAAATAATACTTTGCTAGTTATCATCTTCATATTCTTAAAGCTTTTGTGATATACTTTAAAGGTTTCATTTTAAGTGGTTTAAT
Organism: Caprella mutica; assembly: GCA_947561585.1. Classification (NCBI taxonomy): domain Eukaryota; kingdom Metazoa; phylum Arthropoda; class Malacostraca; order Amphipoda; family Caprellidae; genus Caprella; species Caprella mutica. The sequence goes on from CANNZV010001999.1 coordinate 181,266, forward strand.
AATGAAATTAAAAAGATCGAATGTGTTGATATAAATTCTCTTAGTGTACATTCTTTGTGATTGTCATGCTACTTCTACTTGAAATTAAGATAATCAAAAAAATAATTTTAAATCAACAATTGACGAGGTACGGGATCTGTAAGCTGTAAAAACGTGATATGAGGAACAGTGAAAAATCGTACACTATCAAGTTAATGAAGAAGTTATTGAAAAATTGTTGTTATTAAGAAGTAGAAACTGTAATTACCGATAATTTCTCAAATTAAGATTGGGACCATACAATTACTCTAAATAAATTATTAAGCAGTAGAATGCAAGAAATTAAACCTTGAAACCGGTTTAATATCGAAGACACATAAATAAAAAAAGTAACAACAGAATTTTACCAGAATGCTTCGCACAAATATATTTCCGATTACCATAGCCTTATTGGTTAAAAAATAATCACAAGACACACTGTGCTTTAACATTGAACAGAGATAAACGATTATTTGATTAGCGGTCAACTAATCAGAAACCGTATCAGCTGCTCCGGTAAAATAATATATCAAAATATATTTAGAACTTTCAACATTTGAAAGGAGCATAATAATATTGGATTTTGTTTAGTTGAATTTTCCACAGTAGAATTTTCCCAGTGGAACTTTGATTTATGGTATCGACTGATGGTAGTCCTATTAAATGTAACAAATGTCCATATCATTCAAACGCGCAACGATCGACTTATGGTTGCCTTATTAAATCTAAAAAAGTATTTAAAAGTATTTTTCCATTAAAAACAAAACAATTAATTAAATGCATAATCTAAAAAAACGTATCATTCGAACGCGCAGAAATCGATCGATGGTTGCGCTATCGATCGATGGCTGCGCAAACTATTGCATGATCAATAGATTGCGCAGCGAAATCTATCGATATGGCAGATCACTCAAACGCGCGTGACATATATAACCATTTTATATACTAATTTTTAAATTATACTATTAATTAATTTATTATGATTTATGATATATAAACGACACATTCACATGTATGCATTTAAACATATTATTCACAAATTTATAAACCAATTCCTTATATTAGTAAGAAAAAGAGAATGTGCTTACTAAAGAAACCACATCTTAAAATGTGGCCAATGGTTCAAAAAAATATTTTCTGATGCTGAAGAGTAGAGAATTATGGTGATTTGGTAGAATTAGAGTAGGGTTTGCACTAACCTTTAGCCTATATTACCATAATCTATATATTACCATACTTTATATATTACCATACTTTAAATATTACCATACTTTATATATTACCATACTTTAAATATTACCATACTTTATATATTACCATACTTTAAATATTACCATACTTTATACAGGGTGGGGCGTAAGTTTGGAAGCAATTTTTCAAACATTAATATAATTCTTAAAAATAAGTTCCTAAGTAGGTGATAGGGTTCGAACTATAGTAGAGACACTACATTATGACGTGGCAGTGTTATTTTTTACAAAAATTTAGTCAATTCAAAAATGTCAGACAAAAGAGAAGCCATTATTGCTCTACACCGTGCCGGGAAGTCAGATTCCGTCATTTCAAATACTCTCTCAATAGCGAGATCGACTGTTTGGAAGTGTGTGAAGCGTTTTAATGAGAGAGGAGACTTGACTGATCGTCCAAGAAGTGGTAGACCACGCTAACAACGCACCAAACAACTGATAAAATGTGCCCGAGAGAAGATCAGGAAGAACCCGAAAAGGTCAATACGATTGTTAGCCAAAACAGCTAATGTGAGTCCCAGAACAATGAGAAGAGTTGTCAAAGAAGACTCAAAGGTGTCCTCTTTCACCCTCCAAAAGAGACAGACTCTCTCAGAAGCTGTAAAGAAGAAGAGATTGGAGAGAAGCAAAGCACTTCTGAGAGAATTGAAGTCTGGCACGGCTGGTGGTGAAATTGTTTGGTCTGACGAAAAAATTTTCACAGTGGAAATGGCTCACAACCGGAGGAATGACAGAATAATTGGTAAAAGTGCAAAAGACATCCCATACAACCAAAAAACTGTCCACAGAACCATGAAACCTGCTTCAGTAATGGTCTGGGCCGCCGTTTCAGAAACTTGGAGATCTCCTTTAATTTTTGTGGAACAAGACGCCAAAATCAATGCTAAATGTTATATTGAGAATATTTTGACGCCAATGTTGAAGTCAGCTAAGGATCACTTCGGTAATGACACTCTATGGACATTTCAGCAAGACGGCGCGATTTCACATACTGCAAATGTCACTCAAAACTGGTGCCATGACCATCTTCCACGGTTTTGGTCCAAAGAAATGTGGCCTCCCTGCTCCCCAGATGTTAATCCTATAGACTTTTCGGTATGGTCCATTCTTGAATCAAAGGCCTGTGGTAAATTCCATCGCAGTGTGGATGATTTAAAGCGTTCGCTCCAGAGATCTTGGAAGGAAATTTCACAAGAACAGTTGCGTGCCGCAGTAGGAGGAGTTCGGAGGAGATTTGAGGCTGTTATTAAAAACTAGGGGGGACATTTTGAATAAATTTATGATTTTTGAATTCTTAAAACCCTTATGTAATAATACATAACTGTAAATTATTAAATATATTTTTCGTTGGATTATAATATGCACTTTCATTTGCTTCCAAACTTACGCCCCACCCTGATATTATCATACTTTAAATATTATCATACTTTAAATATTACCATACTTTATATATTACCATACTTTATATATTACCATACTTTATATATTACCATACTTTAAATATTACCATACTTTAAATATTATCATACTTTATATATTATCATACTTTATATATTACCATACTTTAAATATTACCATGTTTTATATATTACCATACTTTATATATTACCATACTTTATATATTACCATACTTTATATATTACCATACTTTAAATATTACCATACTTTAAATATTACCATACTTTAAATATTACCATACTTTATATATTACCATACTTTATATATTACCATACTTTATATATTACCATACTTTAAATATTACCATACTTTATATATTACCATACTTTAAATATTACCATACTTTATATATTACCATACTTTATATATTACCATACTTTATATATTACCATACTTTATATATTACCATACTTTAAATATTACCATACTTTAAATATTACCATACTTTATATATTACCATACTTTATATATTACCATACTTTATATATTACCATACTTTATATATTACCATACTTTATATATTACCATACTTTAAATATTACCATACTATATATATTACCATACTTTATATATTACCATACTTTATATATTACCATACTTTATATATTACCATACTTTAAATATTACCATACTTTATATATTACCATACTTTAAATATTACCATACTTTATATATTACCATACTTTATATATTACCATACTTTATATATTACCATACTTTAAATATTACCATACTTTATATATTACCATACTTTATATTATATTACCATACTTTAAATATTACCATACTTTATATATTACCATACTTTATATTATATTACCATACTTTATATATTACCATACTTTATATATTACCATACTTTACTCGCATTTCCTTGGACAAAAACGTATGAGCTCAGCAACTGGGAACTCGCATTTTATTGATATAAAATAAGCGAATATTTATACGAAGTAGATTATATATTTGTAAGTGTCTACCTATATAGAAAGATATGGTGGGTTAGGTTTGAAATAATAATGAATAAGTAATAAAAAATAGCAATTAATGTAATTAAGTGAAATATTGAGATCGTAGATTTTATGAAATATTTCAATGTTTTTTATGCACAAGAAGTATTATATTCACTAAATTAATTATTGAACAAAGCAAAATATGAAATAGTAAATTGTATATTTATTTATTAATGTGCTTTAATGTTCATGTGAAATTAACTCCATGGGGTTGAAGAAATATAATGGACAATAAAATGATAGTCTATGTAGCTACAACTAGTTATTATTAGTTAATATTAGTTAATATTAGTTATTATTAGTTATTATTAGTTAATATTCTATGGAAATATATTTGTTATTTATCGTAAATATAGAATATTTGTAGTCTGTCGTCGGACATTCCTGACGATAATGTCTGAAATTATAGTATTTTAATATAAAATGTAATCATATTTTACCTAATGGACAATAATATGGTAATAGTATTAACCATATTAAATGTAAAAAAAAATATTATCTATTTTTTTCTTACGCGTCCGAAAAGGTGGAACCATCCGATAACTTGGAACTTACCCCAAATGATGATTATTTTTTGGTATAAAAAAGTCAATTTTTTTATTAATAAGTATGTGTAAATATTATAGAAGATTATATTAAATGCATTATATCTGAAATATATGCATATATACTATATATCATTAAATAGTTCTACATTATTACAATAATTTCAAGTTTCACATGTTATCTTTTATCATCCATGCAGATAAGCGTGAGAAGAAGTCAATCTGTTCGTTAATAAATGTATAAAAAACAATACTGTAGCGATGCATATCCATTACCTTATCAATTGCACTAATAATGACACATCTATTAGTTCATTTTATTGTTTTTGTATTAATTTCAAAAAGTGAAGGAATAGGACTTTCTGAACGCGACTCTCTTTTCAAGGACGTAGAAGTCACCAAGATTCAACAATCGAGTTTTCCATGTCCAGAGCCAGATGACATTGCTCCCTGTGTCTGCTATAGCGAGAACTATAAAAATGAAACCAGACTTACTCTTGACTGCAGTCATATTTCTACTAATGAAGAACTTCCTAAAATATTCGAACAAGAGTTCCCAGTAAAGGATTTCTACGAATTCATGATGCATAACGCCTATAAACTTACGTCCCTTGATTTTGATTGTAGAGGTGTCACATTTCGTAGATTCTACCTATTTGGTGTAAGTGATTTGAAGGAAGTTAGTGATTCTTTCTATCTATCCTGTTCCAATACTGCTTTGGAGTACATCCGTTTGGAAAATTCTCAGCTGAATTACGTTGCCTTTCCACCGTTTCCTCTCAGTGAAAGTATAGTGGATTTCTACATGTTTGATTCGTCAGCAGTGTCCACTATTCCCAAAATCAGCAGCGACAGTTTAGAAGTATTTGGTGTGACGGACTCGCAGCTTACTGATATCAACCCTGGTAATAATTTAGTGCCTAAATCTTATATAGTCATGCCGTATAATAAGGATTTTTGAATAATATTCTTTAAAGATTTGGTTCAGAACCAATAATTTTATTAAAGGTCCTCTCCAGGCTCCGGGGAAAAATGTGTATATTACACAATATTATAGGACTAAGGTCCGGAATCAAAAATCTGCAAACCGCATGAAATTCGGTTTATTATATATATATATTTCTTTTACTGCTTTTTAAGTTGTTCAAACTATTTGTTCAACAATTGTCCGAATCCCTTAAATAACTCAGAAGAATAAGATTGTACACTCTTTGTTTTGATTTCCAATTTGAATTCTATAAAAAATATATACATGTCTAGCTTTCGTTTAGTTCGTAAATTATTCCCTGAATTAGTAAAACGACTATTGAAGACTTGTCTAAAAAAATCTTTAACATCATATAGAATTAAATACATGCTATCAAATTTCATGAAATTTACAACAAAATGATAAGAAACTTCATTTTGTGTTTCGTTGATTAAAAATAAAAATTTTCTTCTTTGGAGTGAACCTTTAAATTGACCAAATCTGAACCAGATTATAATGAAATTGACTCTTACTTCATTTAATTTTGTGAGTAATATAAAAAAAAACGATAATGAACCCATTAGCTTAACGAGAAATTAATTATCAGATACAATAGAAATCAGAACTGTTAGTGTTTATTCCTTAAATTAAACTCTTATACATAATTAATGTTGTTCTTCTCAGGTACTTTCGATGAAATTTCTAACCTAAGAAGTCTCTTTTTAACCGGCCATGAAATAATCGAATTGGTGAATGGTTCAATCCCAATACAACACACTGGCTACATGTATTACTTAGACGAAAACCAGATAGAATACATCGAACCAGGAGCAATTTTCCTGAATGAAAAACCAGGTAACTTATAACAAGTTGTTCAGATATTTCATAATATTTTGAAAAATTAGAGGTCGAAACAGGTTGACAATGGAATAGTTATGTTTCAGTATCACAGAAATAAATTTAGTGATATAACAATAAACTGGTTTTCTTTTCTTGTGGACTAAATTTATTGACTATTGAAATTTATAGATTTTAAGCTTGACTTTTATTATAGAATATTTCATTCAATATCAACGTACATATCTTTAACTAATTAATGTTCAATAATTGAAGGAAAATTAGGACGAAGAGTCTGTTTAACAATTATGAGAAAAGGTTCTTATTGGTTTTCAGATCAGTACACGATAGGCTTGATATCACCAAGGAATTTTTCAAAATGTTTGATAGATTCCTTTAGGCACACGAGCCCCTCTTCAACGCCGCGTCTTTTTCTTGCGTCCAGAATTGTCCTTTTTTTAATTGTTTTAAGATGTGTCCAAAAGGCCTTGTTACACGGTGCGAGTAAACGTGCGAGTTCAGTCGAGTAACTGTCGATTTAAATCTGTCGAATAACTGTCATGGAGATTCAATGCTATGAACATTGTGCTAATGACATGCGAGTACAGTGGTACAGCTGCTGTCCACTGACACGACAGTAACTCGCACCTTGTAACAAGGCCTTCATTACTGTATTAGCCCCTCAAAAAAGTACTTCTCTCATCGCTTGCGTTTTTCCCTGCAGTGTCTGAGAGTCTCTTCATTCATTTGAGTTCCAATCGACTGAAGTCAATTGACGAGGAAGTTTTTGGCCCACTAATGACGTATATTTATGTTCTGGATATTACAGGTATAGTAGAATACTCTATAATGATATCCTCTATAGTGAATGTAGTGTCCTGAGTAAGGAAGTAGCCTCTATAGTAAACCAATTTTCTTTAGTTTACCGTGATTGGCCATCAGTTTTAGAAAACTGATGGCCATTCAGGGCAGACTAAAGAAAATTCTAAGGATGTTGAATATTGTTTTTTCTTAATTGACCTTCAATTATGGTGTGCGTTCGACACCCTCATTAAATCAAAATATAAGTAGAATTTGGATTTGGAGAACTATTTGATATTTATTCTACATCAATCCTGAATATTAACTCAATCAAACAACAAAGTTTTCTATTCCTGTTTCAGACAACCCCCTTGATTGTTCCTGTGATATAGCATGGATCATCTTAAACCCTGAGTACAAATCTAAGATATGCAATTTCTATACTCCGACATGTTCTGATGGAGTTCCTGTTAGAGACTTGGACCCAAGTATTTATGAGCAATATTGCTGAATCAGCATTTTATCGGTCGTTTGTCATAACTCAAAATAGCTATTTTTCAGAAGAAGCATTTATAAACGATCTCTATATTGTGAATAAAAGCTTGAGTTTGTTAAAACATTTTTTGAACCATCAAATAGGACTCTAAAGTTTATAGAAGTATATACAATTAATCTTTACTAAATCAAATATTATGTCTTTTCTATATATATTTTTTAAATTATGACATATAGTTTATGTTGCCTCTCTAGCGATCAATTTTTGAGCAACAATAAATGAAGTTTTACCCAAAAAGTTCATCGAAAATAACTTGAAAATAATTTTTTTGACGTATGACGATGTCGTCGCAAACGAGCGATTTATAGTTCAACAAAATGGAATAAGACAATGGAAAATTGGAATCACCCAACATTTTGGCATTATAATCTTTGAACATAATATAAATATGCGAAGTTTGGCTACCTGCTATAAATCAGTAAATAAAAATTAAAAAAATAAGTACATTTTAACTTTTTTATTCATCCTTTGAAATTAGTATTTTACACATTACTCTAAAGAATCTCTGGGATAATAATTTCTACAGTTCTGCAATCATAGAAAATGAACCAAGAGAGTAAGGAGAACTGTTAAAGATTGTCATGTGCAATCTTTATCCTTCATCATCTTGCTGTAACACTATGACATTTAATTTTATTCAATTTTATTAGGTTATAAAGATTTCTTAAAATCTATTTAGCCAATACAATATCCGCTTTACTTAATCGTTCACAATATCCGAAGAAACGATTGTTATAAACTTCATTATTAAAAAATTTACTGCATGAAGTTAGAAACGGAGGTCAAACATTTCAGGTTATTTTCTATAACATTGAAATCGGATATCAATCTTTAAATTCAGCGTCATATAAGTTTTTTGCACCATATCTTTTCACAGAGTATCAAAAAGTTTGATAGCATTTTAAATATATATAAAGAGCAAATTTTTATTGATTTTAAGATGTATGTTAATAGACCTTAGTTCTTTAATATAATTTAATAATATCAATTTTCTACGGAGCCTGATGATGATAACCTTTAAAAGAAATGCTTTCTCTTAAATCTGAAGAAGTGCCAACTAAATCATCTTATAAACGCACGGAAGTAAGATAGCTTACTTTTATTCAGGTTTAATTTACGTACCGAAGTAAGAGTTTTCTTTCTTCAATGCATAGTTCATCGCAAACTGATATCAAAGTTAAGACATCTGGAGATACCTGAGGCTTACACCCTATAAGACAATTGGAGGGAATTCATGAAATTTCATACGACCTTTGCGAACCAGATACCAAACTCACTGTGGTAAGAACTCTCACATGACTTCGTAAGTTTTATGTTGAGATTCAAAAGAGAAAGCAGAGAAATGATTACAATCTCCCCCTTCTTAAGGTAGAATCCCTTACCTGGTGGAGAATAATGAAGAATGCGTATGGCTTGAACTACATCGTTTCTGCTCCTTTCAGTTTGCTGCCAAAGTTTTTGAAATTAAAGTTTTTAAATCGTCACCCACTCATTCAGGCGTTTGGAGTTACATGGTCTATGGGACTCAAAGGTAAAAGGCTGAAGTAAATGGGAAAAAGCTAATAGCCGTTTCATCGTATTGGATTTGAAATTTAGCCCTAGTTGTGAAATTTTATACTGATCCGATTGTTCTCTGCCTTCAACGCAGTGAAAAGAAAAATATATCTCAAAGGTCCAATGCCACGGCCACATTCTTTTCGACGTCGTACTGAGTAGTTCTTGAGGCAGGAATGTGGAAAGATTCGATGCGGATTTGATATAAATCTTATTCAATAATAAGATGCAAAATCTTCAGACATTAGTTTTTCACAGACATGTTTGATTAATTTCAAGGTTTTACCCCTTCTATTGGATCCAGAAGCTGATGCACCAAAATTTTTTATTTAACCTGGAAACTTTTTTTTATATTTTTTTTATAAAGGAGAAGAAACCTTCCAGAAGAAGCAAACCTTCTTTAAATAATTAAAAAAACTTCTTTAAGACTGGGTTAAATACAATGTCGCTGAGGTACGTTATGCATCACACTAATCTTGAGATCAACCTGTTCTTTTTATTAAAATACAAACTAGAGCAGGTGATATTACTTGTGTTCTTCCAAGAAAAAACGGAAATTCAAGATGTACTGAAATGTCTCTCAAAGATCTCAGTAGAAGCCATAGCTCTAACCTATGCAACCAGTATGAAGAAACCTATGCAACCAGTATGAAGAATAAGTGGTCCATGTAGGTTGGAAATCGTAAAAAAATTTTTACATCGTCTTAAATGAAACTCCATCATTTTGTCTACGAGTATTGAAAACAGAATGTAGAAAAACGTACAAGAACTAGTACCTACAATTGTATCATTGTACCTCGAAGTACTGGTATTGATTTAATTTTGCGTGTAGTTTTGTGCATGGAATTTTTTTTAGTGATATACACTAACTTCAAATCGCAACTCCTTCGCCATTTTTTGACCGATTTTAGCCATTCAATTTTCGAAATGAAGATGAAAATTTATATTGTTTCAAACCTATATACAGGGTAGCGCAAAAAAAGGAAACCCATTTTCAAACTAGATTATTTTACAAACTATTGAAGCTACAAATTTTCTAAAAACATCATTTTATACCTTTATTTTTTTTGCATCTATCTTAAAATCTGGTAAAGTTAAGACAAAAATTAAACATCCAGCAGTGATTAAAAAAAAGGTAAATAAAAAGGGCTTGCGCGGGGTCGAAATATACCAAAAAATCACAATAGATCATATGAAAATTCTTTTCATATGAATGTCAAAACATTAAATTATATTATTTTCCTTAACAAATAAAAGACAATTAAAACCTTAATTATCATTTGAGAATTGATGTTTGATATAAAATTGATATCTTTAATAAAATCAGTTCGCCGTTAATACTTAATTTGTATCTCCTATTCGAAACCCTCAAAATGCAGTTTTCAAAAGAAGACAGTTTTTGTTGTGACAAGTTATTTAAACACTGGAAGCTTTAAACAGATTCAACCTCACTTTGAACATAGCTTTCAAGGAAGATTTCCACCAACTATAAAACCATATTGACTTATATTAATAAGCTCAAGACTGAAGAAACTACTTTATTTTGAACAAAAAGCGTTTTGGTCGCTGGAGAACAGAGCGAACACATGAAAACATTAATATTATTCAAGAACTATTTATTGAGAAACCAAAAATAACAATCAGAAAGAATGAATTAGACATCACCAGGGCTGAGACAATATGCTCTACAAACTATACATCCCAAAAATATTATAGACGGAGAGAATTAAAGAGTATTGAATGGCTCTACACCAGCGGTATTTAGTATTCGATACCATTTCATTTAGTTTCGTCAATGATATTTTCGGAATCTATAGTTTTTAGGTCATATTGTCCCAGCCCTAGACATCACTAAGGACACATTTCACCGAATTGTTAAACACGATTTAAAGTATCATCCTTTTAAGATGCATGCAAGGCTCGAACTCTTAGAACTGATTTACCGCGCAGTCTAAATTTTTCAAGATGGTTTCTGCAAAGAGATGCTAGTTTTAGAGAAGACATCGTGATTGGTGATGATGAAGTTTTTCCATGAATGTAACAGTCGATGAACAAAACGTTAATTGAATAAAAAATAACATTTTTTAATTTTTTCTACTACCATAAGGAAATAAATTATACCTATTCTGAAGTGTTTTTGTGTTTTTCGTCCTCGCGCAAACTCTTTTTATTTATATTTTTTCAATTCGCTGCAAGATGTTTATTTCTAGTCTTTAGTTTAACAGTTTTTATTGAAAGATGCAAAACAACTATATGAATAAAACTGTGTTTATTTAGAAAAATTCTAACTTTAATAGTTTGTAAAAAAACAAATTGAAAATGGGTTTCCTTTTTTTTGCGCCACCCTGTATAGCCCTCTTTTAAATAGGTTTTTAGTACAGGCAAGCCTCGCTTTAAGTACAACTCACTTTAGTAAAAGTGGTTCTTATTTCGAGTCATGATTCGAAATAAGAACCATTCGTAGAAAATATACATAGAAAACGGGAGACAATTTGTGTTTATTTCACGGTAACTAAAAAAATATCAAAATTATAATCCAGATAAGGTTATTAGAAGCAATTGGTTCAGAAAATCATCATATCCCATTTTAGGGTTATTTCCGTGTTATTGCACGGTTCCATATTTTCGAACACGTGAAAATCTTTATATAATAATTATTATTTAACTTTTATTTCAATTGGTAATTATGATACCAATTAGAATAGAAGTTAAATAATAATTATAATATTTTCTTTTCTTACGTGTCCGAAATTGTAGATCCAACCAATAACTTGGAACTTAGTACCATACTACCAAAACCATTTCATAGAGGGGGACTTTTCAATAGTATAACGCCCCATTATTCCGACTCCCCACTAGTCCGACGCCCCAATAGTCCGACAGTTCCATCTTTCTGTGTTATTTTTCGTTTTATTTTTTGATTAATGACTTGGCAGGGGGGTTCGGGTGACGGCACGCCCCCCGTAATACATTGATATATTTTATTTTAAATTAGTAATAAACTACAAAAGTGTCAGACTAATGGGGTGTCGGACTACTGGGGCGTCGGACTAGTGGAGCGTCAGACTAGTGGGACGTCGGACTAATGGGGCGTCAGACGACTGAATAGTATCCTCGCAGAGCATATAATTGCTGTTTGTTAAATGTAGCACAATAATTATAGAAGTCTAAGTATCTTTTAATTTCTCCCCTATACTGAGTGAGAGTTAAGCTATGGTTGGATTTTAAAACATTTAATAAATGCACGACTTTAAACTTTCATCACAGTCACAAACAATGAAAGACTGCATATTATTAATAATATGGTTAAATACGTAGTACTCTAATAACTGTAAAACAAATTTTCTTTCTATAACTGACAGAAAATGAGATATATAATCGAGGAGTGACAATTATAAATTTCTTGTTACTTTTATTCGCTTTAGTTACCGTTTTTGTAACTAAACTGAGTCGTGATTTGGTAACTAAAGCGGGGGATGCCTGTATTTGTAACACATCTTTTCTATATCTAGTGTGGAACTTTAACACTTAAGGAGCTTTCAACTATAAAATTTTGATCCCATCTGAGTCCATGAAGTCCAATTGGTCACTAATGCTATATAATATGTTGGTCTTTATATGTTTAATTTGATTTTGCTTTAATTTGATTTTGATGAAAACAATAGAGGCATTAATAAACTATTGAAAGATTATGGTATAATAGCCTAGCTTTAAGCATACTAATTACTATTTCTGATCCTTAATATCATAAAGAAAAAGTTGATTTCCATAATTCGAGTCAAATATTGTTCAACTCATTCAAATAATCAGAGATATCTCTTCTCTTTATCTACTTTTCCATTTAGAGACAATGGCAAGTTTCTCTATCAGTCTTTTGTCTGACTATAATCGGCTTGGAACTCTCACTCTCGTTATTGTTATTATTATATTTCTATTATATTTCTCTGAATGAGCAAATGCGGCGTTAGTGGAAATTCCGACCGAAAATTATATAAAATTATTGCACCACGAAATGAGCGCAACTCATTTACTTGAAGAGAATTGAAGAGCTGTCTTACTTTTATTGGCATTTAATTTATTTATATATAATATTTTCTTAGATAATATTATTACACCAATGCTATATTTTACCTCTTGTTATATCATAAGTTGAATATGATATTAAATAATTTAAAAGTTTTAAATTGTGGGAGAATTTTCGAAGATGAAAAAAAATCCCTCCCACCATAATGTCTTTTGTTCTGGGTTCTCCAATTCAGATGTTATTTCTTCTTGCTTCTTGGTGAAATATTCCTCTGTCTTCTATTTTCAAGTCCTTTGTTTCTCTTAAATATCAGTGTATACAGGTAAAGCTCATACAACGGACATTACCGCAAAAAGTGTCTGTTGTGCCGAGCAATGGACTCTATGTGCGATTGAGGTTTTACTTCAAGTTGGGATTAAATAAAGTAAACAATCTCTGATTATTATTAAAGTAAAATATCAATGAAAATTTAAAATATTTGAATAACTTACTTATAGAAATGTAAGAAATAATATATAACCGTCGATTACAGTACTATAAAATATGATAAAAAAGGTTAATATTTTAAACCTAACTTACATAGATATCTATGTACCTACCTTCATGCAAATGAATATACATAGCATAATTAATAAACGTTAATTAAACTGAACACAATAAAAAAGAAATTCATTTTCTGAGTCTTATTTTTTGTTTGGTATAATTGAATATAGTATACAGTACTATTAGTGTAGAATAGTTTTACCTCTTTTTAATTTCTATAGAACTTTTCTAATCAAAAAAATATGGCAGAAAAGGGTAACAAAATCAAAATACTGAGAATCTGAAAACAATATTTCAAGTGTTGATTGTAAATTGTAATTACCTCTGAATATAATTAATAATTGACTAGACAATTGGTGGATGATTAAAATATTTCTTAAACCTAATAATTAAAACAGGTCGTTGTAGTGAGCGGCAGGCCAGTAGAACGGACAGTTTTTATCCTTTGTAGGGATTATCCGCTTAAAGATCCTCCATTGTACGAACTCAAACCTATATATCATAGCTTTATATGAAGATAGACGCTTACAATGATATAATCTCCTTCCTATAGGTAACCACTTATATAATATCAATAAAATGCGATTTCCCAGTTGCTGAGCTCATATGTTTTAGGAAAAGCGAGTAGAGTATGGTAATATAGGCTAAAGGTTAGTGCAAACCCTACTCTCATTCTACCAAATCACCATAATTCTCTACTCTTCAGCATCAGAAAACATCATTGGGAACCATTGGCCACATTTTAAGATGTGGCTTCTCCAGTAGAAAATAAGCACATTCTCTTTTTCTTACTAATAAAAGGAATAGGTTTATAAATTATATATATGGGAATAATATGTGGTTAATATATCATATATTATTATATCGCTTAGAATAATTTTAGTATATGAAATGGTTATATGTCTTGAAGATGTGCATAAAATATTTTATGATATATTTTTAAGTTTTGACCAATAAATATCGAAATTTCAGTCATCTTCAACTTCTTTTGAAGAAAAACTATATAATTTCATGAAAAAGTCATAAAGAAATTATTATACTGAAATATTTTTGAATGTTTATAGCATTTTCACGAGAAATTCATAGTGAGGCCACAGAGGAATTAAAATGAAGCCACTCTTAATCTTCTATGGCCCCACCATAACTTGTTCTCTGGGTAGTTTAAAGGGGGGGGGGGATGCGTCTAATTTCCATATCAAATATTTTAACATAATATGATAAATAAACAATGATTAGTAAAGGATATGAAATATTTCGTCTCAAATCACTGTATTTTTAGAGAAAATAGGGTTTTTATTAGTTAACATAAGCTTATGCGATCATCTCATAGATGGCGCTGCTTACATTATTTCCAGAACGCTCAAGAACAATTTTCATGAACGTTTATAAAATGTCTGTTTATCTTCGGAGATAAGCTATAAATATTTGAATTTGTGATTTATATACAATAAACTAACAAATAAAGTATTTCTAGAGTTTTAATTAATATTATCACTCGCTCGCAGATGTATTAAAGTTTTTTGCACAACGCTTGTGGAATAAAACAAGATGGCGTCAGTGACTCGTGCAAAGCTTGTGCTATTAGTCACTAGATGGCGGGTTTTCAAAATAAATTAAATTTTCTTTTCTTTAATAAGAATTATTTAGATGAACAGAGTACGTAATCATCAGAGCTGGGACAATGTGACCTAACGAATATGACGTATATGCTCTGAAAAATATGACCATATGCTCGTAAAATATTCTTTCAAAATATGACCGTATGACATAAAGATAAGTTCATATGCTCTTATGCATGCACATGGGAATTAAAAACAAACGTGACTATTAAGAAGTTTGAAATATAAGTTAGATTAGTTGGTGATACTGATTTCATAAAATGCATTATTTAAATTAAATGAAATAATGTTCATTGAATTTTACAATTAACTTGAATGGAATGACCATCGTCTATTATAAGTCTCTGCAGACTACCCTATTCTACATATATCTATCGAAGGTTAATGAAATTATTTACATAATATGAGAACAAGAAATATACACTTGGATAAATCCTAAAAAAAAAAAATTAATTATAAACTTGAGCTACATTTAATACTCAAAATTAATGTTGCTTCAAAGTTTCAAAGTGGAAGCTTCTCCTGTTCTAGGTATATTCCACCGTGGTAAATTCCTCCCAGTGAACATTTAGTAATCTTTAGAAGGTGTCTAAACCGTCTACTTCGGAGACAAAGGCCATATTGCTGACGTCAGAAAGAAATTTAATACAAAGGACTGTATGAAGCAGTCAAAAGGTAAATTGGCTCCTTGATCAAAATCACCTACCACCTGCTATTGGCAAAGCTTATGTATGCAGAATCGTCCACGGACATTTCGTTCACGAAATCCATAATTTTGTATCATATTAATAAGTGTATTTATTTTATATGATATATTATTTATATATATTCAGCAATATAAAAGTAGAAAACACCCTTTGTTGATGGTAAGTAGAAATTCATGATTTTTTCCTTAATTCTTACTGCAATTTTTTTCTAAGGATGACCAGCAACAGTAAAATAATAAAACTGAATGCTTACCAATTCTTCAGTCTATATTGAGATGCGTGTAGTTTGAGGTGTTCTGTGAGGGATAGTGTTTGTGTTTCGTCGTGTAGATGTATATTTTTTATAATCATATACAGGCAGGTCCTGTTTTTATTACACCCCGTTCCTTTGAATTCTGCAATAATTGTCAGGCATGTCTCGATGTTATTATTACAGTACATAAACCTGAAAACAGAGACATTTTTGTGGTGTTTATTTCACGGTAACTACAATAGTCATCAATAGTATTTTCAGATGAGGTTATAAGAAGCACTTTTGGTTCAGAAATTAGTTTTTTATAGCAGAATTTTTTTAACAGTGACTGCATAAAATACATACACGATACTTTTATACAATATACTAATGAACTTGATGACGGGCACTCGTAGAGTGCATACCTTCGCTGCCACTTGTAAATGACTTTGACCATCCAATAATACTTGAGTTATAAATGACCTTGACCTCTAGCTCGTTCGCTCCCAAAATCTAATTAACTGGTTCCTGGATATTCACTAATTGTCCCACCAAAATTTCACGCAATTTGGTTGAATACTTTCTGACTTATGCGAATAACGAAATGATAAATAAATACCGCCATGAAAGTGCATATACCTTACCATTAGAGCATATGCCTTATTGTTAGGGCATATGAGTTATTATTAAGGCATTTGCTCTAACCTAAATATGATACTGCATATGCTTTTATGATATTGCATATTGTCCCAGCCCTAGTAATCATACATACTTAAATATACTGATTCCATTAAAACACATATTGAAAATGTTTGATTTTACCCGCACCACTCCTTTAACTTCTAATTCAATGAATGAAAAGCACGAATAAGAAGCTGGAGAAATGTTGTGGTCTTTGACCATATATATACAAAAATTTATTGTAATGAGCTGTACAAATCAAAATTATTAAGGAAGTTCAGCAGCATATTAGGACATATATTATTATTCCATTCTATTATTTCCGTTCTTTAACAACGGATATCGTTCATGACAAGAACAGCTGTTGATAATTTTATATTCTAATCTCAATCCTTTTAAGTTTTAGATACAGTGAAACTCCTGAGTTATTAAGTCTTGGTTCCTTCATAATTCGAAGCCACTTCATAACTCAGGTGCACTAGAATAGTTTTATGTGATTAAACTCTTAGAAAACTATGGTTATTTGGGGGATAACTTACGCAGACTTTGAATTATTTCAATATCAGTAACAAAGTACAATTTGTTACTGATCGACAATTTGTTTCCCCTTAAATTTTGCTTGTCTAAATTTAAATTATTGATGCTAATTAATTTAATTTAGTCTTTCTCATTTAATTGTCAACAATTACTAAATTTGAAATATTAGCAACTAGCTGACATCCAACCCAGATAAAATTTAAGAGAGTGTCTTCGATGATTTAAGAGCGTTTATGGTAGAGAGAATAAAAGTAGACGAAACACCGGCGATTGACTGTAGAGGATTATCGAATGATCTTCAACGAATCATGGTTGATTCTACTTCCTCGAATTAAAGAGGAGATATCTTCGATGAATCTTCGGCGAGTTATGGAAGACTCAACTTCCTCGACTTACAGCAAGCAGCTCATAGATGTATATTCGGTGAGTTATGGAAGACTCATCTTCCCTGAATTACAGCAGGCAGCTCGTAGATGTATCTTCGGCGAGTTATGGAAGACTCAACTTCCTAGACTTACAGCAAGCAGCTCATAGATATATATTCGGTGAGTTATGGAAGACTCATCTTCCCTGAATTACAGCAGGCAGCTCGTAGATGTATCTTCGGCGAGTTATGGAAGACTCAACTTCCTCGACTTACAGCAAGCAGCTCATAGATGTATCTTCGGTGAGTTATGGAAGACTCATCTTCCCCGAATCACAGCAGGCATGTTTTCGATGATTATTGACGCGTTATGATAGACACATCGTCCCCTAATAATTATTCCAGGAATGAATTATAGCAGACATGTCTTCGATGAAGATCGTTGAGTTACGACAGACTCATCTTCCTCGAATAATAGCGGACATTTCTTCGATGATCTTCAGTGAATTGTATGAGTTATCATATACATTTAAAGGTGTCCGTGATTCAAAAATTGTAATTACAGTATATATATAATACTATACACATTTTCCATCATTTAGAATAAAAAAGAAAAGTACAAAAAAAATTATTAAATAATATTATTCATAAGAACTTCAAAAACACGCAGGTTGTCATATTGAATAAATCTCAACAAAATCCTACTTCTGCCATGTCCATGATGGCTCATTGGATATGTCGCTGACTTCAATTCTCCAAGAGACTACAGTCGCAGGAACGAGTCCCTGCCACACCACTTCATATCTTTCTCCATTTTTCCATTTACTATGTATATAAAAATATGCAACATTAAACTAATAGATATAAAGCCAAACGTACGTGTGTACCCTACATGATATAAAGTGAAAAATAAAACAAAATTGTAAAAACCTTTCAAATAATAATTTTATTTTATTTAACCCTATAAATTGAGTAAATCTGCTTAAAATCATGCTTGAATCGCCAATAATATTGAGTTGATTATGTGAATTGTTTTCGTATGAATCTTCCATGAAACGGCTTAAAATCGCACTTGAATCATCGTTGATTTAAGGACGGTTACAGTCGGTTATGCATGTGCTTCTTCGATGAATCGACGATCATCCTGCCTTATTTTATACGAAAAATCTTAGATAAAACGGACACTTCTTCGAATATTTATCGATGATTCATCGTTGATACGCCGATACATGTTTAGATACTCTTCCAAAAATCGGCTATATTTCGGCCTTAAAAATCAACTGGGAACCGAGCTAATAAAAACAAGTTTAATTTTTTTACTAAATTATTGACTTAAACAAAGGACATATAACATTTCCTTTAAGTTCTACATACGAAAAAGAAGTTTATGTTCACGTCTCTCCTGCAAGGATCCCTTAACGGCTTAACGGACTACAAACTGACTGAGGTACACTGCCACGTCTTGCACTCTCTTGCTGTACATCGTAAAGAGGTGTTATGGTGGCACCTCATTCTGTATTCTCTGCATCCAGTTATCTTGCTTAGAGTTACCAGTTCTGTGTAGCATGTTGATCAAAATGGTATTTAGGGAATTCAATGGAAATCTAATATCATATCTTAATTTTATGATTGGATAAAGGATATGTCCAATGTTTCACTGCCGCTGCGATTTGAAAATCAAAGATTCAAATTATGTACGTGTACCTGTTCATAAGGATTCAATATGCTTGAGTAAACATGGTCCTGTTAAGTCAAATTTTAATTAGCAACGATCAACGTGAGCTATTAATACGAAGGAAAATTAGGATACAGCAAAGAAATGAGTTTCATTTTGCCTGACTCATTTTATATGAAGTTTAACCATATGGAATAATAAAACAGCACGATTAAATGTTAATTATTCTAATTTACCATGACGTTGGATTCCAAATGTCGATTTCCTGGCGATGACTTCTTGACTCTCGATTTCGAATAACAGTCGAAATATTAACAAGGTTACAAGAAAAGACAATTAATAGACAATAAGTTTGTAATAAATTTAGATTGAATGATGTTCGCAGAATAATTGTTCGTAAAATATAAATAATTTTGCGACAAGTTATTCCAGTTTATATTATTTGGATTAATTTGATGTATTAAGTACTTCATTAATATTATTCTGGACAAAATGGTTCATTATTTATTATTTTATTTTTCTTTCCATCACGTTGGTTTATCTTCAAAAAATAACTCGTACAATGTTTGGTTAACAGATTTGAAACATCGTATTTCTATAGAGTATAACTCCTTGATCTATAGGAACTACCTATATAGGTAGGAACTACCTACATAGGTAGGAACTACCTATATAGGTAGGAACTACCTATATAGGTAGGAACTACCTATATAGGTAGGAATTACCTATATAGGTAGGAACTACCTATATAGGTAGGAACTACCTACATAGGTAGGAACTACCTATATAGGTAGGAACTACCTATATAGGTAGGAACTACCTATATAGGTAGGAACTACCTATATAGGTAGGAACTACCTATATAGGTAGGAACAACCTACATAGGTAGGAACTACCTATATAGGTATAGTTCCTTTTATATGAGTCCATTACAGGTTCTATAAGTAACTACAACTAGGTCACTATATAGAGCTTACTTCTTTATACAAGAGTCAAGAGATGCATAGAACACTGATGGCAATTTCATTTTCATTATACAAGGTAATTCATTTCTCAGGACTCAACAAATCAGGATGTTCACTATACACGACTTCATTATAGAGGAGTTTCATGGTACAGCATTTAAAATTGTAATTTCATGCAAACTATTTTTTTGAGTACAAACTTTATTTTTGAACTTAAGAAATGCAACTGAAAAATATCTCAATTCATAAATTCACTGAGGAGAATAAAAATAGAATGATTTAAGGACATTCATTTATGCTCATTCTAGAAATATGCTGATGAACTTCAATAGAGAATATGTATAAACAAACTACACCTCTTCATACTGTGTCATAATATATTTTGTGACTAAACTAAAACAGAAGAAAATGTCTATTGCCCGAAACTTTATAGGAGCCAAAATACCCGTAAACTGGTGATAGGTATGAAAACATAACTCTCATCAAAATTTCAAAATCGTAAACACAAATTGTGGAACATTTTCCCCACAAAAATCTGAACGAATAATAAAAAATATTCATGAAAATATCGTAATATTTCCAACAATTTTTAAACAAAATATCGTTTTGGAATATCAATCTCTAATCAAGAACCGATTTCTAATTCGTATAAAACACACACTGATCACTTTCAGTCGAATTCACTCCTCAAATAATTCTTTTTCAAACCTTCCAATCAGTTATACTAATTTGCTTCGCTGTTCTGCAATGATACTACCGGTCAAATTAGAAACATTTCCTATATTAAACAAAATAGCAAATATTAAGAAATCACAGTATTAGCGAAAGTAAATAATCATTGTATCAAATAATCAGAATATGATTTTTTTCAAATTCAAGTCCCAAAAATATAATATAATTATCGCAACCAGTTGAAAAATAGAAATCACAGATCGTCGGGCTTCGATTCATAATCGATGTTTAGATGATAATCCATCTTCATTCTACAACGATTTGACAGACACCCAATCTTATTTTATTGTTAATTTAAATCACTTGCGGTTGCGGTGTTTCGTCAGAGATTCACGACAAGATCATCTCGACGATTATCTATAGTTAAATTATGTTATTTGACGATAAAATACAATCTATGTTAAGATAAATATACCGATTATAATGATAACTCAGAGATGAAGCTTTGGTGGGGCCATATTACATGAAAATCCTCTATAGTGAAATACTCTATAGTGAATGTAGTGTCCTGAGTAAGGAAGTAGCCTGTATTGTCAACAAATTTTCATTAGTCTTCATAAAGGACATTAGATTTAGAAAACTTATGGCCCTTTTATGACAGAATATAGACTTTTTTCAGTATACAGGCTGCTTCCTTACTTAAGACTCCACATTCACTATACACGATTCATGATGAAGGAGTTCTCTTAGTCTTTATAGTACGTCCCATAACGTCCCTCTAATAACCAAAAACATAAAGCAAACACACTAACTTAACATTCTCAGTTACGAACTCAAAACAAAACATCAACATTTCTCTACCAATTAACTTTAGATGACGAAAGACAATTTTAAACTTCCATTAAAAATAATGACTGGGAATTCAAGATCCGATTTCATGTCCACCATTCCAAGGAGTATCGCTTTACACTCATTAATATCTATGTTAGTACCTATAATGACTACACGATATGAAGAGTTGTAATAGAGCAATGTGACCTTTAAACTCTTCATTATTGTTAGTTTAACCGAACACTTTACAATTTTTATTTTACAATTCATACCAATCTTTTGAATTGCTTAAAAAGAATAAAATGTTTTTTTCATTTCATGACTAATTACTTGACAAATATTCCAATTGTAATCAACGCCATGTTCTGTGTCACCATAAATTTCACAGAAGCATATTATGTATGAAAATAAAGTTCTTTCTAAACAGATATTCAGCCTCAGTTATATAAATAATCCACAAAAAATTTGTTTCTTTATAAATAATTAAAAATTTATTCACTAGATTAGATCCATTAAAACCAAACTATCATAAAATATGTTTACACCTTCAAACAGAATAAACTCACAAATTGTTGATAGGAGATATTTCAGTATGTTAGGGAACACTGCTATCTTTACAAAATGTATTCTCCATGATACAGAATGTACCACTCGTGTTTTCAGCATCAAACAAACCGGTGCTCTTCTTCTGAAAAATAGACCTGAAATATCAGCTTTCCAGGCAACTCTGTCATCTTGCATGAAAAATTAGCAGAGATATGAAGTTATTCATCACCGGCATGCAGAAGTTCTCTGGCAGTTGCGGATGACTACAGATGAATATTCAAGCCTCGTGGAGCGGAAAAAGGACTACACGGTGATGTAATCTGGCCTCAAAAACTTGAACACTGGTTTGATAAACTGGCTACCCTGAATAAATGGGTTTGAACACTTTTATTGATGACATTTTCGATCTCATGTTTATTCATTTGAGAACTAAATTATTCAGGGAGACTCATAAAAGATCTGGTATCTTTATATTCTCGGTCAATTCAATACGTATCAATATGTTATAATTATGTTACAATCGTTTATTTTCGACCTAATTTAAATGGATAATCCATTAGTTCATTTTGAAAGCATTTCGTAAATATGTAGATTGATAATTAATATATTTACCAAAGATTATAATTTGCTGATGAATTACCATTTCAGTTTTTTCATTCTGCAAAAAATGTGACTACCAACCAGGTGTTTAATGGTTACCCTATAAGCTTTGTAACAAAACAATGACACTTAAGGTGTATCAACTACAATTTTAATATAATGATCTGTCTGAAGAGATTGAAAGCAGTTCAGTGCAATGCTGAGACACTAAAGTGCATCACACTGCAATGCTGAGACACTAAAGTGCATCACACTGCAATGCTGAGACACTAAAGTGCATCACACTGCAATGCTGAGACACTAAAGTGCATCACACTGCAATGCTGAGACACTAAAGTGCATCACACTGCAATGCTGAGACACTAAAGTGCATCACACTGCAATGCTGAGACACTAAAGTGCATCACACTGCAATGCTGAGACACTAAAGTGCATCACACTGCAATGCTGAGACACTAAAGTGCATCACACTGCAATGCTGAGACACTAAAGTGCATCACACTGCAATGCTGAGACACTAAAGTGCATCACACTGCAATGCTGAGACACTAAAGTGCATCACACTGCAATGCTCTTGAAACGCATAATTATATCAAAATTTTGGTTCAAGGTATAATTTTGAGTGTCTTAAATTTAGATTTCCTTAAGAACTTATCTATGTACTCAGAGAGAAAATTATGGTGGGGCCATAGAAGAAGAAAGGGAGCACCCCCCACCTTAATTTCCCTCTGCTATATACCTTCAAACAAAGGCGTATATTCTTCCTTCCTCTTTTCTATATTTGGTCTGTGCGCTAAGCTGATTTAATTTCCTCCTCGAAATGAAGTAAAATATCGCAAATTAAACTTAAAATGCTCCTGCACGGGAGTAACGAATGGACACTCGGCAAATAAAGGCCAGGAAATTTGATGCTTTTGCAAATGGTTTGCATGAAGTGAATACACAGTTAGAAATTGAAAGCGAGAATATTTATATTATATTAATTCTTCCTGTGAATGTTCTATTTAATAATATAATAAAAATGTTAATTAAGATAAGAAGAGTGAATATATCTAATTTTCAATATTATAAGCAGCTGTTTTTCAGTAATTAAAAACATGGCCCCAAGAACGGATTAGTTTTGTTCTTTGTAGGGAGATTGTCCGCTATACGAGCTCTACCTGTACTACCATTAGTTTTCTTTATCTTTTCAGAAGTACTAAGAATGAAAGCAGTACTGAGCACTGCAGCCAATATTCTCCGCGTGAATCCCTATATTCTGCATTGTGATCCTTAGAATCTTCCAGGATGAGGAGATTGTCTCAGAATGGTATATAACATTTCAGGATGAGCCCTGCAAGATTGGCTGTAGGAGTGACAAATGTCTTTTCACTTTGTCTTGATCTGCTGCTTTGCAGTTGCTATTATATTGCACTTTATTTACGAGATAAATTATTAGCTCCTCCATACAGCTTATAGGATATTAGCAACTGAGACATAACCCTTTAGCGAGCCACTTTTTTTCTGACTTTGAAAAAAATATTTGATAACTTTTTTTTTGAGTTTAGACATCAGTCAGGATATAAAAATAGTTTGAGGAGATTTCTTTTAATTTATAAAAAAAATGAAGAGGACACATATGGTCAGATGGTCACACATGGGGCTACTAAATGAAAGGAGATACGAGTGTCCACCTGGTCGCTAGAGGGTTGAGGGCCGTAACAAGTCGGGTTTTTTAAGTCTCTCCACCAGACTTTTTGATAAGCTCCTCCTACTCTTTCAACGAGAATATAAGAAATAGGGATATAATAATTATTTATTTGAGTTGGTATCCATGATACCTGTAGGTATCATGGATACCAACTAAAATATATAAATATTATATCGTTTTTTCTTATATTCTTTCTTATATTCTGGTGGAAAGACTTTAATTAGAAATATTGTTCTCTGTTTAAATTGAAAAAAATTGAAATGATATAGTTTTTATTCTTTTTGTATAGATATATATATATATCCCTAATTATAATATACGTGATAATTATTATCCCTGGCTCTCCTTTACTCCAATATTTTCAACTGAATGAAATGAAATTTAATTTAGTTATTGAAAACATTAATTGAACTGACATCAGAATAATTTCCTATAGCCATGCTAACAGCTGTGTTAGTGTGACGGACAGACGGAAGCCGCTTGCAACTTTCTCAAATATGTTAACAGATTGCAGTTAAGTACAATTGAACAAAATTAACCACAATTAATCTTAACCTTCTATGGCCCTACTTTAACTTTATTTCTGTGTACAATGAATTTACTGCACAATTTGAATAGCTATTTCATTATTTTGCATTCAAAATGATTTTATAGTTATAATGTAATCATAAAAACAATTATTCCCATTATTTGTAATTAAATTTTGTTACTATTTTTGGTATTAAATTTACCTATTCAATGCGTTTATAAAACATTACACGACTTTATATACATTATTCTATACACATTTATTATAAAGTCTTCAAACTATTTTTCTTCGAAACAGTCTTAGTTTCTGTTAACTTTTGCCAGAGTAAGAAAAAGAACCTACAGAATCTTAATAAGGAGTCACTTCTCAAGACTGCAAAGTTTCTTCCAGTTCTTGACTGTATTTTAACTTAGAAAAACATTGGATTTTCTTCTCAGGAGAATTTTGATAGGCTTAAATCTATCCAAAGTGTTCACACTTTGTCTCAAACTTAAACAACTGCATGGAACTGAATACGAAATGCAGGTCAGGTTACAAAACACCATTCAGAAATTGGTGTGTCGAAAAACATTGTTGGTTTAACAAACTCACAATTTCTTCTGTAAAGATTGTATTATTCTTGCTTTAAATTAAAAATATTGTTTTAGATTTTAAAAAATATTTGAAGATCGCCTATTATTGTTGAGCACGGTAAATATTTATAATATTTTGTCGTAATTTCAGTGTGAATGAAAAATCATAGCCTGTATGTGTTTGTTCCAAATTATGATACATTATGACAGGTTTTTTTTTAATTTGAACGTATTTAATATTATCACTATCTAAAAAATATAAATTATAAAAATTGATTAAAAATTTATATACGACTTCTTTATTAAGATTAACATTTGTTTTCAATTTTTTTTTATGTCTTATGTATAATGGTTAAATAATGTTTATTTGTAATTATTTTTTTCACAAGGTTAAGTTGACTCTATCTAGTCTCTTTATCTTTCATTTTATTTTATCGTTAAATTAGAGGATAAATAAGGTTAAGATTTTATCAAACATTTTCTTACCACGTTAACTGCGGCGTGACCCACCGGTGAGTCACGCCGCAGTTATAAAGTCAATATATGTGAATCGTTGCTTATAGATAATATGTTCAAAGATTTGAAATCTTCAAAAACTCTTTTATACCCTAGTAGAGAAAATTTTTAGCTTAAGGTAAAAATTAAAGGTTAGAATAAAAAGTTGTTATTAAAAAGTTGTTTTATGAGGGCCGCAGTTAAAGTGGTAAACTTCCTTAATCATATCAGGCAAAGGGTGCACACAGAGAAAGGATTAGTTGAATCAAATCATATTTTATTTGTTTTAAATTAATATGAATGGTTTGAATTTGCCCCTACCTACGTGGTGAGCTGCAGGTACTACTTAAAAGTAGGTAATTTGACGTTGGGTTAAAACAAAACAGTCCTTTTGACCCACTCCTAAACTTGAAAAAAGTAGCACCTACTCTCATAGTAAGTTAATTTATACACCAGATACATTGGATTAACAGTCTTTGTGAGTTCCTACAATACACTCTGTCATAGTTGTTTCAACATACGATAAAATTATAAAAAAAGTAACTTTTAACTTTCATAGAAAGTTGATTCAATCCATAAAATTAATCGAATTGACTAATGTTTGGTGACACACCATGTCATAGTTGGTTTAACCCACATGAAAACATGAATAAAGTCCAACCAACTCACGTAATAAATTGATTCAAAGTATGATAATATAAGTAAAAAAATTTATCTCTGTGTATAAACCAAAATGGGCTTTACCGAAAAAATTATAAACCTTAATACTAAATTAAAAATCCAGCTTCCATAGTAATTAAATGACAATGGCTGATGAAACCTATTCAATTACATGGGACCTACTATAGCTCTCCAATAATCTACTATCACGTTGATTATAATTTTTTCAACTTTTGGTTCTATACGGCCGACCAATGTGATGAGAACACCATATACCGCTTTAATATTACGTTACCTATAATTTGTCACAGGTAATTCACTTCACAAATTAGAGTAATAAGATGGAAGAAAGGAACAAGGAGATACACGTCCTAATGTTCCCAAATGCAGGATATTAACGATTCCTTTGATGTTAAGCGTCTGTCACCCGCACTGGGTGTTGGTGAGGACTCCATCACCTTACGGGGGTGTGAGGATGGGTGATCTGTGCACAACCTTGCACAGTGACTGTACACAGTGTACAGTCTGTTGTAGAAGTACACTACTTATGCACTATGCAAACATATATACTAATATAAGCTTAATAAATTAATTAGTATCATAACAATATCGTAAATCTAATTATCGTAAATCTAAATATCGTAAATCTAATTATCCTAAATCTAAATATCGTAAATCTATTTATCGTAAATCTAAATATCGTAAATCTTAATATCGTAAATCTATTTAACTTAAATCTAAATATTTATGATAATAAAAAGCCTAAAAACCAATAACATTTTACTCTTCAATTTCTCTTCACTTCTCTTTGTAGGACTGTGTGTTGAAAATGGACCTACCAAATGCTTATCTTGAGAAGTTCAGTTTTTAACTTTGTCATTGTCACAGCACTAACTCCGTCCTAACTCCTGATAATTACTTTCGGGTGTAGTTACTCCCCTGTAGTTACTCCAGAGTCATCGGAAGAGTAGTTGTGCGATGTAACAATTCAGAGAAGTTAGTCTGGGGTCCCAGTCGGAAATTACGGTAGATCGTTCATCACCTCTCTAGTTCTCTTTCTCGAAACTTTCATAATTTCCGTTAATAGCGTCATTATTATTTTGTAAGGCTTCTACACACATGTCAGTGATCCGTCTGGGACGTCTCCGGTCAGTGATTTTTCTGTACTGAGAGGATAAGGATAAGGATTTTATTGAAGAAAAAAGCACAAAATACAAATTTCATCAATCCCTTTTATAATTTTCCGTATTAGGGAATATTTTCGTGCAGATGTTTAAAATAAAGAAATTATGAGATGACAACACTGTACAATATACTACCCGGTACTGTGTGAATATGTCCGTTAAAATTAAAGTAACGATATATTTTTTCACTGACACTAAAACACTGAGAGGAGACGGACCGGAGACGTACCAGACGGATCCCTGACATTTTTGAAAAAGCCTTTATCCGATGAAAGAATGTATAGTAGAACTCCTCTATATTGGAGTAGGTGCACCGACAATTGGGCTACGACAATTGGGCCCAAGAAAACCGGGCCCCGGACAATTAGGCCTCAAGACAATTGGGCCCACGACAATTGGGCCCACCGATAATTGGGCCCCAAAACAATTATGCCCAGAAAAGAATTGGGCAGAAGACACAATAAAGAAGTGTTACTTTGTTATTACTAGGGAGGTGACAATATTATCTTTGAAATATGCTTTATATTCTCTAAAAATATGTTTATATTTATTCAATTCGAAGTGTATAATTGATAAGGTATTAGCAAGCCCCTTAAATCATATTTGGATGCTAATCCATGTTTCAATGTAATGAAAATCTTCGAATTATTTAAAAAAGGGCAATTATTTAGTTAAGAATTGGTAAATTTTAAAGATTAAACGTTACATTGAACAGTTGTTGGGATAAAAAGACATTAATGAGAATACATTTTGTAATAATAATTCATAATACTCTTCATTATTGAACACTGAACAGGCTTCAAAAAATTCACATTAACTTCATTAAATTTGTATGTTCCAATAATTTCGGCATGTCTAAAATACCTACATTCTTATTTGCAATTGTTTCTTCATCTTAAATAGCTATATTCTTATTTTCTATTGCCTACATCCTAACTCATTTACTTCACAGGAGTTCACTATAGAGGTACTGTAACTAGGAAATTTGTTGCTTACGTGACCTATCGCAGAACAAAAAATATTATTGTAGTTTAAAAAAATGATAGTATTTATTCATGAAAAAAATATGTTCTATTAACCCTTTACCGGGCAAGTGCTCATATATGGCCCCTTAAATTTGCGCCAAAAAAACCGTCTCAGCGGTCAGTATATGTTGCTCACAAGTCAGACACATGCATCCAACCAATCACAGAACTCAGGGCTATCACGTGATACCTCACAATTGGCTAGAAATGGCACGGGTATAGAGTGATCTGGACTTAAATTGTCAGTACGGAACTGTGCGTGAGTGTGGGTGGTGTAGCGCGTGATCTGCTCTGATACTATTGATGTGTAACAGCTCCAAAATGAATGTGAGTATTTCATATCCAATGAAATATCTTTTTTATAGCCTATACCACATTTATGAGTGATTATACCTATGTGATAATCCGTATTATTGAAAAACTGCCATTGAAAAATTGAGGTGATCATATATGGTCCCTTGATCGAGTCATCGGTTTCGTCAAGGCACCATATATGGACAACTGGCCGGATATTAGTATTATTGCAGGTGATCATATATGATCACTTGGCTCAAATAGTGATAACCCTATTGTTTTGATATTTAATTAATTTTATATAATAATAGCATAAAATGATGAGTGATGTACCTGGTTATATGCAAAAACTATGATGAAAGCATCATATCATATTTTTCGTAATGAATAGGGATTAAAAACTCATGAAACTATTTGTATCTTATAAAACGATCACACAGTTTAGCTATGAGTCATGAATTAATTGAATTATTACCCCTACTCTTTCTCATATAATTGACATAGCTAATATCCATTATTTCAATTTCTATCCTACAGTTTAATACAAGATCATTTTATTCAAAACCAAAGCGCAATAACCAGGATTTCTCGTGTATTATCCCACTGACTGCTGAAGATAGCGAAGCAGAATTAGATGAAGATGATGATGATATGCTCGACCCAGATTTTGAAATTGATGATGTTATTGATATAATCAACAATAATAATGATGACTCAGACAATGACCCTCCAGATAATATGCCAGAGAATGTCCATACACCAGAGAGAAATACACCACAACCAAAACGCAGGAAATGTGAGTAAATTGTTAATTTACGAATTTCTTCCACTTCATATTCTTTGTAATAACTATTTGTTATTTTTTAATATTGAGATGAATTATTCAATTTCAGATGAAAAGAAAAGAGGAAAATTAGTTGTTCAGAATCAAGATGAAGATGTCGAAGTTGAACTGAATGTTACTGATCAGGCAGTTCCTGTATGGAAAAGAGAAGACATTGAGCCATACGAGTCTTCCACTTACATCCATACAAGACCATTGGCTTTACAAAAACCACATGAATATTTCATGAAATTTTTCAATGAAGAGCTGGTTAAAACAATCACATTTGAGACTAATTTATATGCAAGACAGAAAAGTATTGATACCCAGTTCAAGACAGATGAGGAGGAGATTCTGAAGTTTGTAGGAATTTTGATGTACATGGGTATTTGTTCACTACCCTCACTAGAAGACTATTGGGGCTCTTTCACAAAGGTACCTCAAGTTGCAAATGTCATGAGCTCAAAGCGTTTTCAACTCTTGAGAAGAATGATTCACTTCAATAACAATGAAATGTCAAGTGGATCTGTCGATAGAATTTACAAAGTGCGTCCATTGATAGAAGCAATGCGAATGTCTTTCATGACGGTTCCAGAAACTCCGAAACAATCCATCGATGAGGTGATTGTAGCCTACAAGGGTAAAACAGCTGGAAACCTGAGGCAATATATTAAAAATAAGCCTGACAAATGGGGGTATAAATTATTTTGTAGGGCAAGTGATGATGGATTCATACATGATATTATATTCTACCAGGGACAAACTACGTTCACAAATCATGCCACTCCTCTCACTGAAAATGAAGCATCTATGAATTTCTCATCAAAAGTTGTCACTGCTTTAGTGAAGACTCTACGACAGCCGCATTTAACAACTGTTTTTGCTGACAATTTCTTCACAAGTCTCTCATTGGTGAACTACTTGAAGGCAAACTTCGGTTGCCGTTATACAGGTACTGCTAGAGAAAATCGAATCGGGAAACCTTTGCTGACAGATAGCAAGATCATGATGTATCGTAATGTACCGAGAGGAAAATTGGACTTCAAATCATCAAATGATGTGCTTGCACTAAAATGGAAAGATAACAAGGCTGTTACCATGCTCTCCAATGCAGCCGGAATCGAACCAATGTCATCAATATCGAGGTACTGCAAGGACGCTAAACAAAGAGTTGATGTTCCATGCCCAAAGGTGATTCGAGAGTACAACTCACATATGGGTGGTATCGATAAGAGTGACATGCTTGTCCACCTTTACAAGATCCCTGCAAAGGCTAAACGTTGGTATTTAAAAATTTTTGGATACACATTGGATCTTTGCTTAGTAAATAGTTGGCTGTTATACCGACGGAATTGTAAGAGCATGAATGTAGTTTCAATGCCACTTAAAGATTTCATTCTGAATGTATCAAGCTACTACCGTAAGCAATATGTGAGTGGAAACAGACATGATAGGAGCCTAAGAGAAAGAGCAAGCCCAAGAATCCTTCAACTGACAGTACAGCCCATAGGACAACGTGCTGTTCATCCAGAAGATGAAATGAGGTTCAACTGTTCATTGAAGCATCGTCCACTTTATGTTGCTAAAAGACTTTCATGCAAGTGGTGCAGCACGAAAGAAACTAAACGTCGTTCAAACTTTGCTTGCTCCATCTGTAACATTCATTTGTGTTTGAATGAGAATAGAAATTGCTTCTATGACTACCATGAGCCTAATTGAAAAGGTTTTGAACCCTTAACATTTTGTATTTTCTTGAATTCTCTGACATAGGAATATCTAATTTCAAATATATATGACATAAGTATATCTAATTTCAAATATATTTAACTTTTGTGATAACACATGTATTATATGGATAGTTTTTGTTTATTGTTATTTCGTTCATACTGTTTCTTTGTTTTTTTCTTCATATTTTTCATTATTATTTTCACTATACAAATGGAGAAAGCTTTTATTGAATTGTCTCATATTTTCTGTCAAAATATTTTTTCAAAATAAAGTGATTTGCATCTTATTTACAATATTCTTTTCATTTTCATTAATTTTTCGAAGCAATCTATCCAGTTGAAGTGATCATATATGATCACTTACCATATCCCAGGTTTGAATTAAGTGATCATATATGATCCCTTGTCGTATATGTGGAACCGGGCGGTATGCCATATATGATCCCTTCAATATATCCAATTTCCATGAAAAATAGGCCGAAAATTGAAAAATTCACATAAATAAAGTTGTCTTAGAAATGAATTTACTATAAGAGTGTGTAATTGAAAATTTGAATTTTGCTTCATTTCTTCATTGGCCCGGTAAAGGGTTAAATAATATTTATTTTTCATAACGAGAATATTTTTTTCATGTAAGGAATGATCTTTTTTTAAATATGCTCAAGATTATATTTTTATACAAAACGCATATTGTCACAACCCTAGTTATTACAGTAGCAAGGGTCTTTAATTAAGTTATTACAGTAAACTCTGAAAAAAGGGGCTTATAATATAATTGTCTTGGAGCCCAATTGCCCGGGCTCAATTGAATTAGGCCCAATTATTTTAGGCCCAATTGTCGGTCCACAAGTGGAATCCTCTATAGCGAATGCAGAGGCCTGAGAAAGAGGACTACCCCGTACAGTAAATTTTTTTTCTTTAGTTTGCCAAAAAATAGCAATTACCTTTTAGAAAATTGATGGCTATTCATAGCAGTCTAAAAAAATATGTTCACTGTAGGGAGTAGTTCTCTTAATCAGGACACACATTTTTTTTCCGCAAAAAAGTAGCCGATTTAAAAGGCTACTTACTAAACTATTATTGCTAGAAGACTGAAATAGGTATCATTTTAAAGATGAGAATTCCAAGTTTTATTTCATGATAAATTTAGCATTACCACTAGACTCAATCTTTTTTTAGCATGGGTTGGTTCACTGAGAAAAAATACGAGTCAAATTGACTCAAAATTTGAATTTTCAGTTTTTCCCAAAACCGACTCAAAAATGTGAGTCAATTTGACTCACTGTAACATTTTACTCAAAAACAAAAGTCATATTGAATCCTAATTCATAGTCAGATTGACTCGGGTAGAGTCAATCAAGAAAAAATACTCCAATATTTGAGTTTTGCAGCCTTGATTCAAGCTATGAGTCAGCTTGTCTCGCAATTTTTTTCAGTGCAGTATTGCACTTAAAACGATGCCAACTAAATGTGTTACATGACATGTTAAGATTAAATGAACAATAGTTTTCTTTGTATATGTCTCAGCAGATAAATTTCTCACTGATTTCGTTCAATCATCTATTAATAAATATATCTAAACATGTTCATGATGTTTCTGTCCTTGCACTGAAAAATAATTGCGAGTCAACCTGACTCATCGTTCGAGTTAATGCTGACAAAACTCTTTATATATCTCATTTACAATAATTTAATCCGTGATATACATCCCTGATACTATTACTCTAATCTGCAGTCACATTTTTTACAGATGTCACTATCACAACAGGTTGATCTGAAGTAGGTATACAGTTATTACGTACACTTTTCAATTAATGTAAAATTGGACACCAGAACAGCTGGTAATTCGTTATATCTCTGAACAGGAACATTAGCAATTTTGGATCTTTCCCATTTGACGGCCCCCACCAAATTTACTATAAATTTATTTTTTCTTATGTACCTTTGTCCATAGAATCCGAAAATCGAAACCGTTTTTTGTAGAAACTAATACTTTTTGAGATATGATGGTTTGAGGTTACTTATTCTCTATGTATTATTGAAGGATTGAGAACTTTGAAAAAACTGCTGTTTTCACAGTTTTTGCGTCATAGATAGCCGTAATGTAGTTTGTTGTATCCGCTAGTTTGTCGTACCTCACACAGAGAAAAAAGTTTACTCATATTTAATGGGTCAACAATTTATGCTTTGAATCAATTTATTACGTGAGTTGGTTTGACTATAATCATGTATTCATGTGTGTCAAAACAACTATGACGTTTGTGTCACCAAACATAGTTAATTCAAATCATTTTATGGATTGAATCAACTTACTATGAGAGTTAGAGTTACATTTTGGGAGTTTAGACATATGTTAAAACAACTAGGACATAGTGTGTTGAAGTAACTCACAAAGATTGTCATTTCAATGTATCTGGTGTATGAATTAACTAACTATGAGAGTTGACGCTACTTTTTTAATTTTAGGTGCGAGTTAAATCAACTATGACATAGTGTGTTATAGTAACCCACAAAGACTGTCAATCCAGTGTATTCTGCAGTGTATGAATTAACTTACTATGAGAGTTGGCGCTACATTTTTGTAAGTTTAGGTAAGAGTTAAAACAACTATGACATAGTGTGATAATGTAACCCACAAAGACTGTTAATCTTATTTATCTGGTGTATACATTAACTTACTATGAGAGTTAGTGCTACTTTTTTTTAAAGTTTAGATGTGAGTTCAATCAAATGAGTAAGTGGCAACTTATGCTTTCCTCAAAGCTAATTTATTCGCATAACACTTTTCAGTTCAAATCTTGTTTCAAGTGTGTTACGTGTTGAATGTGAACGCTCCTCAATACCATTTTAGTTCAAGTGCAAACAATAGCGCTATATGCATTAAATAGTATTATCGGTGCCGATCGATTATTAATTATTAATTAATTCCATTAATAAATTGATAAATGTCTGCCTAAATATTCTAAAATATTGGTGATTGATAGTTTGGTGGCTTTATATAGGTAGTTATTTGAAGAGCTGATTATCAGTATATAACTTTTATAATAATAAATTTTGATTACTGCCTTCCAGTTTGTTAACTGATATCCAAACTAATTTTCCTAGATTATTATATGTTAACTTAAGCATCATACCTACCTAGCTGTTTTTTTTCAGTGTCTAATACCTTCTACATGGGGTACGGTCAAGAGCCCCCCCGGTCACGAGCCCCCCCGATCATGAGCCCTCCCGGTCACGAGCCCCCCCCCTCCCTGTTTTTTTAATCCTTATTTACCTAGTTATAAACAAATGAAGAACTACTTAGATAGAAATAACTGAGAGTTACTAACGTAGTTTGTTGTATCCGCTAGTTTGTTGTACTGCACAGTTCATGATTGTTTAATGACCTGGCAGGGGGGTTCGGAGGGCGGCACGCCCCCCGATATACATATATTTTATGTCTATTCAGTAATGAACTACAAAAGTGTCAATAAGGATTAAATAGTATAGGTAAATAAGGATTTAAAAACAGGGGGGCTCGTGACCGGGGGGGGGGGGGGGCAATGACCTACACCCCTTCTACATAGGCTAGGCAGTTACTGCGCTGTCCTCAGAATAGGGTAAGTTCCAAATTATCAGGCGATTTCAAATTTTCGGTCACGTATGAAATGTAGTATATAGCTACCTAATAGCTAATTAAAATAAAAGTTAATTTAATATAGTTTTTCTTACGCGACCGAAAATGTGGAGCCGTCCGATATTTCGGAATTTATCCTAGTATCTCAAGTAAAGTGGTCTGATAATCTATATATTTTAAAACTAGTTGGTGTACCTATAGGTAGGGTTACACAGCCAAATTCGGTTCTTTAATTTCTAATTGTGACCCTATTAAGAGAGTCTCAAAATCATTCTGAAATTAGTTTAGCTATATACTAAATTGTTGAACATCATAATTTAAGCTCAATTTATGATAGGTTCTATTCATTTCACGAGTGCCTTGAAGTCATGATGGTTTTTAATGTTTCTGAGATAAGAGACCGCAGTTAGTTAAAGTGCCGCAATTTACCTACTTGACCCTAGTTTTCTATGACTGGGAGAACTCCATCCAGGGAGGTAGTCGGAGGAGAACACCGTCCAGGGATTTAGCAGGGAGAACTCCAACCAGAGGTGAGCCTTTTGATATATTATACTTTCTTGGTATTTAATTAATATCTACATTATGAGTGTATAATGAACAAAATTATGAGGATTAGCTAGAAAAATCCATTGCATTTATTAGAGCTAAATTTATACTGCATCTGAAGATTTATAATTAGTTTAACATTTTATATAAATAATTTACCTAAATGAAAGAATTCTCTGTTAATAATTCTTTTCATTTCTTTATTAATATATGGTTTTCTATATTTTCTGAATCTACTTTCAGATCTTGATGAAGAATTGATGAAGTAGGACAACGTCATCAACTATCGGAGTCCTCTTCAATTCCTTTGAATGGTTCAGGAACAATTATGCTAGGTCAAAGTAAGTATTTGAAAATATTAGATGATTTTTAAATATGTATATGCAATATGATTAGCTCTTACTTTTTCATATGCTTTTAGGGATTCCAGACATGAAAAGAATATCGAAGCTGTCGCTATCTCATCACAAAAGGAAAAAGAGTAGGTGATGTTATTGATAATGTATATGAACGATACTGTGAATTTCTATTCAATATATATTAATATACGAATCTATTATTTCAGGAATTGGCAACCTACAGTCGTGGAAGAAAGTGACGAGAATTCAAATTGTACTTCTAAATAATAAATCTAAACCTTAAATGTTTACATTTCGTTTTCAATTTGACCTTGGTAATTCTATTAGCATATTTCAATATCAGTGCCTATGAGTAAGATGAATTGCACTAAAATATGATTTAGAAGATAAAGGCTTTATCATTAATTTATTATTCATTAAGTTATAGTACAATTGCAGCATATCAAAGATTTATCAACTTTTTTAATCTAGCCTGGTTAATTAATTCATCTAGCCTACTTATTTATCACTACGTAAAGTTATTTATGTCATCTAACTACTTATTTATAAACTGACCTAATGAGATTACTTATTCAATCTTATCTATTAATTTACAACTGATAACCATATATCAATTCATAGGATCGAAAACATTTCAAAAAGCAAGGATAGGTCTAGGTGATCAATTATTTTTTTAAATTAAAATAGTATGCATATCACAAAAGCAAAAGTAGAAAATAGATGTGAACATGTTAGATTTGGTCCTAGAAAATAAATAGTCTAATCTAATTGATACCGGGACCTAACTCGAGATTATAATTTAATAGAGTAAATATAGTGACTGAAAAAGTCTTGTAAAAAGTCTGGCTACTGCTAACCAGACCGATATTTCAACCTACACTATAATAGTTGATATACATTTACTTTGTTTACAAGTAGTTGATATAACCAACACGAGATGATGATATAACCTACACGAGTAGTTGATATAACCAACACGAGTAGTTGATATAACCTAACCGAGTAGTTGATATAACCTACACGAGTAGTTGATATCACCTATACGAGTAGTTAATGTAACCTACACGAGTAGTTGGTATAACCTACACGAGTAGTTGGTATAACCTACACGAGTAGTTGGTATAACCTACACGAGTAGTTGGTATAACACATAGGAGTGATTGGAGAAACATACACAAGTAGTTGATGTAACCTTGTTCTGTAGTTGTTTTAACCATTACATATAATTGGTTCAACCATCACGAGCAGTTTTGACTATCTCAGGTAGTTGTTGTGACCATCGGGAATTAAAAATAATCAACTCACATATGTGTTGTTTTAACCAACGTCAATTTAACTCATATTAAATAGTACCTGCAACTCACCACGTAGGTAGGCGCACAGATAAACCATAAAATTTAGTCAAAACAAATCAAATATGATTTGATTCAACTAATCCTTTCTCTGTGTGTGCACACTTCATGATTGATTAATGACCTGGCACGGGGGGTATGGGGGGCGGCACGTCCCCCTTTACACATATATCAGTATTGAAGTAATAAATGGAAAATATTATGGAAACTGGAAATATTCGATTTATGTATTTCTGGGGGCGTGCCACCCCCCAGCTCCCATGTCAGGTCATTAAGCAATCATGAAGTGTGCAGTACAACAAACTAGCGGATACAACAAACTACATTACAGTTTCATATAGAAAATTGATAATGTTTGAGTGATTTTAATGTACCACAATTTATTTATTTAATATCTAATATTTAATAAAATAATAGAAAGGGAAGAAGAGCTTTGACAAGCTAGAGTGCACTTTTGCCATATTTTTCTTCCAAAAACCTCCTCTCTTACCTATTAACTTTCTTACTCACCATTTTGTTTTTGAGTGATTCAGTAAATTTAAATATTACTGCATAGTACCATTGACACTGCATAAATATCGAATATCTTCAATAGTTCGACACATCATAGTCATACGACACATCATAGTCATACGACACATCATAGTCATACGACACATCATAGTCATACGACACATCATAGTCATACGACACATCATAGTCATACGACACATCATAGTCATACGACACATCATAGTCATACGACACATCATAGTCATACGACACATCATAGTCATACGACACATCATAGTCATACGACACATCATAGTCATACGACACATCATAGTCATACGACACATCATAGTCATACGACACATTATAGTCATACGACACATCATAGTCATACGACACATCATAGTCATACGACACATCATAGTCATACGACACATCATAGTTATACGACACATCATAGTCATACGACACATCATAGTCATACGACACATCATAGTCATACGACACATCATAGTCATACGACACATCATAGTTATACGACACATCATAGTCATACGACACATCATAGTCATACGACACATCATAGTCATACTATACATCATAGTCATACGACACATCATAGTCATACTATACATCATAGTCATACTATACATCATAGTAATACGACACATCATAGTAATACGACACATCATAGTCATACGACACATCATAGTCATACGACACATCATAGTCATACGACACATCATAGTCATACGACACATCATAGTCATACGACACATCATAGTCATACGACACATCATAGTCATACGACTCATCATAGTCATACGACACATCATAGTCATACGACACATCATAGTCATACGACACATCATAGTCATACGACACATCACAGTCATACGACACATCATAGTCATACGACACATCATAGCCATACGACCATAGTCATACGACACATCATAGTCATACGACACATCATAGTCATACGACACATCATAGCCATACGACCATAGTCATACGACACATCATAGTCATACGACACATCATAGTCATACGACACATCATAGCCATACGACACATCATAGTCATACGACACATCATAGTCATACGACACATCACAGTCATACGACACATCATAGTCATACGACACATCATAGCCATACGACCATAGTCATACGACACATCATAGTCATACGACACATCATAGTCATACGACACATCATAGCCATACGACCATAGTCATACGACACATCATAGTCATACGACACATCATAGTCATACGACACATCATAGTCATACGACACATCATAGCCATACGACACATCATAGTCATACGACACATCATAGTCATACGACACATCATAGCCATACGACCATAGTCATACGACACATCATAGTCATACGACACATCATAGCCATACGACCATAGTCATACGACACATCATAGTCATACGACACATCATAGTCATACGACACATCATAGTCATACGACACATCATAGCCATACGACACATCATAGTCATACGACACATCATAGTCATACGACACATCATAGCCATACGACCATAGTCATACGACACATCA
The DNA here is from genome assembly GCA_947561585.1 of Caprella mutica. Classification (NCBI taxonomy): domain Eukaryota; kingdom Metazoa; phylum Arthropoda; class Malacostraca; order Amphipoda; family Caprellidae; genus Caprella; species Caprella mutica. The sequence goes on from CANNZV010001999.1 coordinate 221,200, forward strand.
TAGTCATACGACACATCATAGTCATACGACACATCATAGCCATACGACACATCATAGTCATACGACACATCATAGTCATACGACACATCATAGTCATACGACACATCATAGTCATTATTGTGCCAATCAGTTATAATTAATCATCGAGAAAATCTTGATTATATTTACCTTCTGTTAACATCTATGATTTTCCTTTGCTCAACACTTTAAAATTTCAGTTGTAATTATGGTTCTAGGTATATTACACCCCGGTAAATTCCACCCTGGTATATTCCACCCCGGTAAATTCCACCCCGGTATATTACACCCCGGTAAATTCCACCCTGGTATATTCCACCCCAGTATATTCCACCCCGGTAAATTCCACCCTGGTATATTCCACCCCATTTTATTCAACCCCGGTAAATTCCACCCCGGTAGATTCCATCTCGGTATATTCCACCCCGGTATATTCCACCCCTGTGACAATGCTCATATAGATGAAAATAAAAATTCAAATATTTTTTTAGATTGCCATTTGTTAAAATACTGCGTAGCCAAGAAGAATCCTGAGATATTTGGACAATATTTAGAGGTAGCTCAAGTCAATTAAAATTTTATCCTTATAGACAAAATACAAATATTAATAATATCACATTTTATTTCGAAGGTAAGATGCTGAGCAAGTTAATATTAATTCCTTCTTAACATGAAACTGCAGTATATGCTCTTACAACAATAGTTGGAACTTGGAAGAGGTGTGTAGGGGTTTGGCTGACAGAGACAACTCATTCAATGTTTTTTCTTTTTGTTTATAAGTTACTGTTTTGGATTCTAGGACAAAAACTTCCGTGGTCAAAATCCCTCCATGTACTATCAAAGAAAAGTGTAGCTGCTCGATGAAATTTTCTCAAATAACAATTTTCAAATTTCCTATTATTTTCAAGTCTTATAGGTACAAATTTGTCATCATGTATCCAAACAAATTTTAAAATATCTACAAGCATTACAATTAGTATACCTAGTTTCTTTTTCTGAAATGTGAAATTAGTAAACAATGAACAAATCGTTACGGATTTACTTTTCTTTGACTGTACAAAAGGCAGTAATCTCTCCAATCTTAAAACACTGTGCAATTATCTGTGCCCTCCCTATCAAAAACCGCCTGGTCAAAAAAAAAAAAAACACGTAAACTACTCCTGGTGCAAAATAAACCTTCGTTCAAAAAACCGTTTTACAACACTTATATTCGAAGTCAAAATACCAAATTGAAAATAAAATTAAAATAACAAGAAGTACCATATGACATCATACAGTTAATATCGCTGTTGTGTTGGCGATAGTAGAGAAAATCAATGGAAGGATTAATTACGAGTAAGATATTAAAGAATTACCCAAAATGGTTATATTTGTAGTAATATTTAAAGAAAACAGTCCAAAATATAATAATTTATTTTGGAAATAACAGATTAGAGGGAAAATTATTAGCAAATGCATAATTACCAAATTTATAAAATGAGATAATATTGTTATTGGTAAAACACAAACAAATCAGCTTGTGATAGAAAATCTAAATATCTCACAAATTCATTATTTCGGCTGTTCTATCACATGTGTAGTGAACAAATGGAACTATTTAGAACTAACCAAACCTAACCAATAAAATGGGGTAGAATTTACCGAGGTGAAATATACCGATCACCGTAATTACCTATGATAATTGGAGATATTAGAAGATATTTTACACACAATCTACTATAAACTTTCCTTGTTCATGGTAATCATAGATGTCCAAACACAGAGAGGAAAAAGTACAACCCATATGGTCATATCTAATAGATCATCAGTTTATGCTTTGAATCAATTTATTACGTCAGTTGGTTGGACTTTATTCATAGTTTCATGTGTGTTAAAACAACCATGACGTGGTGTGTCATCTAACATTAGTTAATTCGATTGATTTCATGGATTGAATTAACTTACTATGACAGTTGAAAATTACATTTTTTTTGAGAATTTTAAAGTATGTTGAAACAACTATGACAGAGTGTATTGTAGTAACTCACAACGACTGTTAATCCAATGTATAAATTAACTTACTATGCGAGTTGGTGCTACTTTTTTTAAGTTTAGGAGTGAGTTAAATCAACTATATAGTTTAATCAACGTCAATTTAACTACTTTTAAGTAGTACCTGCAACTCAGCACGTATGACGTAGGTAGGGGCAAAAATAACCCATTCATGTGAGTTAAAACAAATCAGATTTGATTTGTTACAATTAGTCCTCTCTCTGTGTGTAGCATGATAATCTGCTGGCGATATGTGTAGCAAGAGAGGAAGTTATGAAGAGGCTATAGAATATAAAGTGTCATCCTGGCTTATTCTTCTCATAACTTTCTCCACGTCGATAAAAGAAGAGTAAATTTGGAAAAGATTCTATCGAACACTATTAGAATTTGTCTTATTAATATCGGGTAAAGGATAACTCGAACACTTATACCATACACTCACTCTTAATAGTGAAGATGGAATTTTTTGTGAGTAAAGGATCTATCTGACGATTGACACTTTACGTTTAAATGAAGGATAGATCCTTTACCTTATTATTTCAACTTCAATCCAGACAGCTAACGATATTTTTTTATAGTTAAGTACTATAAATTCACGATATAATAATTCCAGTTAAAATGCAAATTTATAATCGGCAAATCTTCCATTCTGGCAAATTATTACATCGTAAAATATCATTATATCAATCATCATTGTTGGGGATGTCCGACGAAAGCTATTTGATTTTCATCGTACGAGTTATCGTCGTATATAAATTGCTAATTAAAAACTTACGATAGGCGATTATAAATTTTCGACTGTGGCTCAGTCAGTGTTTTTAAATACTGCATTTAATAATATAAAAGTGCTTTACTGCGTACCATGCAGTTCCCAGGAAGCATCCCAATATAAAATTTCTTTCCTGCAATAATGGTTTCATTTCCTTTTGATCTTCTGACAATATAAACCTGATTGCACCCTCCTTTTCCGGAGGTACGTACCACCAATGCTAAATGGAGGGGATGAACCTATCTAGTCCATTTTATCGTCTGTAAGTTCGTTCCAACACTTAAAGGATTGGTGCATCATATGGAATACATTATTAAAACTATATAAAAGAAGATGGAGAATATATTATTGCTGACACCATATAGAAAAATTCTTATGATAGTAAGAAAAAGGACTTTTCCGAACAATCGCACTTATTTTATTGAATAATTACTGAAGGTGGAGAATCGAAATCTAGATTTTTATTAATATGATTTATTAGAAGAAAATTCTTCAGGTGTTATTGAGATTAAATCTTCAGATATGTAATTAAAAGACTTCATTTCTACAAACTTTATTTTATAACATTGAATAAATAATACATTATTTGGACACAGTCTAGAAAATAGAGATAGATATTAATATAAGGAAAATGCTGAGAAATTAGGAGTAAATGATTATACGTAATGATTGGAAGGTTTTAAAACAGTTACTGTTTTTAAAACAGAAACAGTTTTCACAACAGCAACTGTTCTTTCAACAGTAACCGTTTTTCAATAACAAATTGCATTTTTGAATATAGATGTTATTGTATTCATTCTATTCCATAAAAGCTTACAATTTGTGGTACACACGATAACACTGTGTACATGTATAGAGAATTAACAAATGTACAGCATATTTAAAAAGAACGGTATAAATGATTAGTTCCTATATTAACTGAAGAAATATACCATAAGTCTTTTTAAATTTGTTTAGTAATAAATGTTCACAGAACATTTGAATAATAATTAAATAGTTTACTAATTAGTTCATTTATAACGAAATATTTAGAAAAAAGTGATTGACATGAAAAATAAATGCAGTTATTGACGAGAAACAATATTAAGGTATCTATTTTATTTATTTAATTTGATTAATGAAGTATTTCATATAGTCTATTAAATAAATAAATCAATTGAAGGACAGATATATGGCAAAGGATGTATCTAATATTGTTGAGTAAAGAGTTTATTGGTAATTAGATACTTTACTTGGTATGACCGGTATAAGAATATTAACAAGGTTCGAAATATTTTTACCCATCGTATTCATTATTTTTTTAATTCTCAGTTGAGTTGAAATTAAGTTAATTGCAAATTATATTGCCTTTATTAATTTTTAATTTGTGTCACGTAAATTGATAACTAACTAATTAAAAACATACGTTGAGTTGTATTTAATTATTATTAATATAACACAAACATATTTTTAAAACAACCCGAATCTTGATTTCAATATTAGATGATTTTTACTATGATTAATTAAAAAGTACATTCGAATCATTTTTACATTAAAAGATATATCATATGTAAGTAAAGCTACATATTCTGTATCTTTGTAATAAGTGAAATAGGACTGAAATAATGAACAATTTAAAATAAGATTGTTTCATCCAAACCAATTTCATGACAACGAAAAAATGAACTATTTTCTCTCAAAATCTTGAGAAGATTAGACTGTGAAACTTCGTTCAAACTGACTGCTGGAACAAATTCAACTTACCTCGTACAACTATCTTTATTTTTCTTCTCCAATGTTCTACCAGACAAAGGAAGACAAAGAACTACCTCCCATCCCAGGCGGAAATTACAATCGCAGATCATTGGCTTAACCACCATTATAAGCGATATTAGAAGTAACATTTATACTCAATGATCATAAATAATAAAAAAATCTATAAAATTTTTCATAGGATATTTCAGAAAAAATAATTGCTACAATAATGTCGTCATTTTGATATTTTACTTTAAAAGCACTATCAAAATTTACCGTAAGGTATATAATAGAATATCTACCGACTATAAATTTCTGTGTTCTACCCATGTATCGAATGCCTTTGTTGTTGTAAGAGCATGTTAACATGGCTGGAAATATCGGAACTACGGATGAAGACGCTAGGGAAGTGATATTTGATGTATTGATACATGTAACTATTGATACATGTAACTATTGATACATGTAACTATTGATACATTTAACTTTTGGTACATGCAGCTATTGGTACAAGTAACTATTGATACATGTAACTATTGATACATGTAACTATTGGTACATGTAACTATTGGTACATGTAACTATTGGTACATGTAACTATTGGTACATTTAACTTTTGGTACATGCAGCTATTGGTACAAGTAACGTTTGATACATGTAACTATTGATACATGTAACTATTGGTACATGTAACTATTGGTACATGTAACTATTGGTACATTTAACTTTTGGTACATGCAGCTATTGGTACAAGTAACTATTGATACATGCAACTATTGGTACATCACAAACTTGATCTTAGTGAATTGTAAAGTGTATGTTGATGTATTTCTAAGGTTACTCATATATGATACTCATGTATATGTATGTATGTATGTATATTGTATATTTAAATAGGTATGTAATATCGAGAACCCCTAAAAAAATACGATGTAGTCATAGAAGATTATGTGGGTGTTTCTCTTTCCAGGTACTTTCATTTCTTTCTAGATACTTTGTACCTTCTATATAGGTTCTTTACGTTCTATCGAGGTACTTTACATTTTTCTAGGTTCCTTACGTTCTATCTAGATACTTTATACTTTCTTTCTATGTACTTCACATTTTTCTAGGTTCCTCACGTTCTATCTAGGTGCTTTACAATTTTCTAGGTACAGATCGTTCTATCTAGGTTCTTTGTTCTTTTGTAGGTAGTTTCCGTTTTATCTAGGATCTTAACCGTACTTTTACTTTCTTTCTAAGTATTTTACATTTTGCTAGGTACATGATATTCTTTCTAGGTACTTCTAACTACTTTTTATTGAAAATAAAACACACAGAGAGTACCTACAAGTCGGATGATTCAAAGAAAGAAGTACAGACTGACATGTGTTCTTTAGTTGCTTTTAGGATGCATCTGAGAGAGACATTAGGATTATCCAAATGTACCTGATAGAGTCCTTTATTGCCGTGTTCGCTGAGAGAAAAAACTCACAACATCTTCCTTGGTATTGGAAGAGTAACTTTTTATTGCTTGGATGTCGGGAATATTATACCAACATCTTCTGTTATATTGGTAGAGGTGGCTTCTATTGCTTGGATGTTTGGAATATTATACCAACATCTTCTGTTATTTTGGTAGAGGTGGCTTCTATTGCTTGGATGTTTGGAATATTATACCAACATCTTCTGTTATTTTGGTAGAGGTGGCTTCTATTGCTTGGATGTTTGGAATATTATACCAACATCTTCTGTTATTTTGGTAGAGGTGGCTTCTATTGCTTGGATGTTTGGAATATTATACCAACATCTTCTGTTATTTTGGTAGAGGTGGCTTCTATTGCTTGGATGTTGGGAATATTATACCAACATCTTCTGTTATTTTGGTAGAGGTGGCTTCTATTGCTTGGATGTTTGGAATATTATACCAACATCTCCTGTTATATTGCTAGTGGTGGCTTCTATTGCTTGGATGTTGGAAATATTATACCAACATCTTCTGTTATTTTGCTAGTAGTGGCTTCTATTGCTTGGATGTTGGAAATATTATACCAACATCTTCTGTTATTTTGGTAGAGGTGGCTTCTATTGCTTGGATGTTTGGAATATTATACCAACATCTCCTGTTATATTGCTAGTGGTGGCTTCTATTGCTTGGATGTTGGAAATATTATACCAACATCTTCTGTTATATTGGTAGAGGTGGCTTCTATTGCTTGGATGTTGGGAATATTATACTAACATCTTCTGTTATTTTGCTAGTGGTGGCTTCTATTGCTTGGATGTTGGAAATATTATACCAACATCTTCTGTTATTTTGGTAGAGGTGGCTTCTATTGCTTGGATGTTGGAAATATTATACCAACATCTTCTGTTATTTTGCTAGTGGTGGCTTCTATTGCTTGGATGTTGGAAATATTATACCAACATCTTCTGTTATTTTGGTAGAGGTGGCTTCTATTGCTTGGATGTTGGAAATATTATACCAACATCTCCTGTTATATTGCTAGTGGTGGCTTCTATTGCTTGGATGTTGGAAATATTATACCAACATCTTCTGTTATTTTGCTAGTGGTGGCTTCTATTGCTTGGATGTTTGGAATATTATACCAACATCTCCTGTTATTTTGCTAGTAGTGGCTTCTATTGCTTGGATGTTGGAAATATTATACAAACATCTTCTAAGATGTTTGTAAATTTATTATGTATTGCTGGTACATAATAGTTCGTTTTAATCGGAGATGAAAATTATTCTGAATGAAAATAAATTAATTACTGCGTTAAAATGAATTCTCTTTCTCAATATTATTCACTATTTTTGTCTATTAATCTATCATTTATTTATATTCAATGAATTTGTAGAATATTATATTAATTTAATTATATGATTATAACATGTACAGATTGTTAAAACTTGAAATATGGTAAAAATAGAACACCTGCAGTACTCGAAAAGTGGGAGTTATCATTTAGCTATGAATTAATCTCTACTTTATAAATTCTTAATTTAACTATCAAGATAATTCTATTTTAAATGAATTTCAAGTTAATGAAGAAAAGTCAACAGTTCCGTAGGTACTTTTCAGTCCGACTATTCTGTTGAAATGTGAATGAATAATTTAGCGATAGGACTAGTAATTTAATTCCCATATTCATTTCTATAATCTAATGAAATATAGATAGGTTACAGTTAATTAAGAGTTACAGTATATTATATATTCATATAACTGTGACACTGATTCAAACAAATAATACATCTTTTGACAGTATTTTTGAAATTTTTCTTTTATTATATTGATTTGTTTGAATCCTTTAGTTCATATGAGGTTTTCATTACTTTACTTTTCTAAAATATTTCTCAAAAATTATTATTATTGTTATTTTTATTAGACATGGCACTCGTGTCCAGCAGGGAAACGGTTCTTTATTTTCTTTCAAAGAAAATGTAGAATTTTTAGCCCTGACTGCTCTATAAACTATTAGGATAATATAAAAGAGGATGGTCAACTAAATTAAGAACAGTATATTTGTAATGACCTTGATACTTCGATAGTCAAATTTATCCGTTAATAAGTGTTATTTTTGTTTATTGATACAGTAGTGTCGGTGTTTAAATTTCTACCTGCTTTTCTTTTTATCTAGATCAGTTATTTTTATATCTTTCATACAATTGTCTAGGGACACAATATTTCATAACCAATTAAAATTTTATGACCAGAAGTGATTGACTTGTTTCATTCATTAATGAAACAAGAAGTTTAATAATAGTCGAATAATATAAATTTGATGCTTCAATAAATTTTATATATAATTGAATCATTAAGATAGGAATATCATATTATTTAGTTATGATTTTATTTTATCTTGAAAATTACTGTAATTTATTTATTCAATTATTCATTAAAATATATAATACTATCACGACGCAGAGCTAGAAGGAAATGTTACAGAACAGCATTTGAATTATGAGAATAATTATTTATAAATATATTCATGAAACTGTAAGTTTTCATATAATTTCCATTAAAATAAAATAATTTAGCTTTTATTGTATTTTTTTCCGTTTTTCAACCTTGCCTAATAAATTTTTATTTATATTTAATTTAAGACCAGGCTTCCATAACATCACGTTAGATTTGACCCGAATGATTAGTCAAATTGACAATCATTTTGACTGGCTATGTAACTGGTCTTTTAAAGTCATATAATGTGAATTCTTTTTATTAATAACAAATTCAACTTATTTTAAATTCAATTATCATATATAATTATAATGGTGAATTAGGTTTATAACTTTATCAAGAACATTTGACAAAATCTACCTCTCCCTAGCTACTATAGTATTATCTCTATGTAGGTATTATCTCTACTAGGTACTATCTCTATGTAGGTATTATCTCTACTAGGTACTATCTCTATGTAGGTAATATCTCTACTAGGTACTATCTCTATGTAGGTATTATCTCTACTAGGTACTATCTCTATGTAGTTATTATGTCTACTAGGTACTATCTCTATGTAGGTATTATCTCTACTAGGTACTATCTCTATGTAGGTATTATCTCTACTAGGTACTATCTCTATGTAGGTATTATCTCTACTAGGTACTATCTCTATGTAGGTATTATCTCTACTAGGTACTATCTCTATGTAGGTATTATCTCTACTAGGTACTATCTCTATGTAGGTATTATCTCTACTAGGTACTATCTCTATGTAGGTATTATCTCTACTAGGTACTATCTCTATGTAGGTATTATCTCTACTAGGTACTATCTCTATGTAGGTATTATCTCTACTAGGTACTATCTCTATGTAGGTATTATCTCTACTAGGTACTATCTCTATGTAGGTATTATCTCTACTAGGTACTATCACTATGTAGGTATTATCTCTACTAGGTACTATCACTATGTAGGTATTATCTCTACTAGGTACTATCACTATGTAGGTATTATCTCTACTAGGTACTATCACTATGTAGGTATTATCTCTACTAGGTACTATCACTATGTAGGTATTATCTCTACTAGGTACTATCTCTATGTAGGTATTATCTCTAGTAGGTACTATCACTATGTAGGTATTATCTCTAGTAGGTACTATCTCTATGTAGGTATTATCTCTAGTAGGTACTATCTCTATGTAGGTATTATCTCCAAACAGGTATTTGACAAAAATGTCCTCCTTTTGGTCGGTAAAAAAAAAACACAGCAAATTAAGAGCATCAAAATATAAAATTAAATTCGCTAATTTAAATTTAATTTGCAGTATTCGGTATTTTTCCTTATAACAATTTTCTTAAGGAAAATCTCTGTCATTTTTCTGTCATAACATTTTCTTTAAAATTTTTCTTATCAAATGTAGAACTACTATTGAATTTACTAAAAAATTCAATCAGTCAAAATGACTGAAGAGAATTAATTAAAAGAGAATTGAAAATAGGAATTAATTTGCATGAATGAATTTACAGATTTTTTCTCCATATTTCATATAGTTTTACTTCACTATATATGACGTAAATATCGAACTGTTACGCTTTTCCAATAATACAAAAAAAATTTAATAATGTTAAATTAAATACTTTTTCTCATATGGTCGATTATGAGGGACTGTTCAATAACTAGGATTATACCCTATGTTAAGTTTAGTTGTTATTCTCGTGAATGAAAAAAAGTTTGGATGTAATAAAGGAAAAAAAATTACTCATTTTATTCAACCATAACAGAGATGCATATATATTAAAAATAAAAAGATAAACTAAAGTCACTGAACAATCAATACAATATTTAACCAAATTTAAAATCCTAGTTTAACTCCGTAATAATGTTAAGTAAAATGTTGAAGGTCGAGTTAAAAATAAAGCAATTGAACTGGATAAAAGATACAAAATTATCTTACAAGCAGAGGATAAATTCACTATTTAGGTGCAAAAAGCTGTTAGATTTATTTAAGACATTCCCCTCTATCATTTCCTTTGCAAAATAATTCATACTTAATGTGCAAACGGAAGATGTACACTAATACATTCACAGTTATTGCAGGTGTGATGATAATTGTAACTCGAAATATTGCACGGAGAAAGAGATGGTTTCTCCGTCTTACACGCAGACGTCAGTATGAAGAAAATGGCTAAAGTAAAACCAGTAGTCGGAAAACGAACAAAGTAGAACTTTAAGGACGTAAAAGAGTCTGTGAAACACGAGCAGTCGATCAGTTCGAAGCATGGGCAAAAGAATGGTCCTGACTCGCATACAATGGACGAATTACTATGATCAAAAAGAATTAAAATAGACTCAAGAGGATATTTTCTCTCAGCTTCCTCAAGATTGACATCGGTAAAGTATCCGAAAATTTCAGTATGATTAAAGTGGTAGAGAATGCTTCCATTATTACAGGGGCAGATTTCTTCATATCTAGGCCAATCTGGAGCAGGGATCAGTCCATTTCGCACTTCCTCCAAGTCCGATCTTCTCACTATATCTCTAATCTGACTGTTTAAAGGACAGTATAAAGATATGTTGTTTTCAGTGTTCAATGGTCCACCGCTGTAACTGCGGTACCGTAGAATTGGTGTGAAGGGGAATTCTGGCTTGAGAACATACTTGTTATTGATGGCAATTGTCGTTCCTAATGCCGACAGAAAAAGTAGTAGAGCTAATAAGGTTCTCATCTGTGCAAGAAGATTGAAGATTAGAAGTAACAACCTACTGCTAGAGCGACTGTTTGCAAACTAGGCATCAGCTGGCGGCATTGAGCAATTCCAAGGTGTAAAAAACAGTTAGTTTTGTTTAAGGCAACACGGAAACTTATGTCAATACAGGTTCATTTGCGTTAATTAAACTAATATATATTCTTCACACAGGGTATTTATCCATGAATTAAATATTTACTTAATGTACGGTTCTATCGTAGAAATAGGTACATATCCCAAAAGTCAATTCGCTTGAGTAAAAAACAGAGTTACCTCTCGTAAAATTTAACAGTAAATGGTTTAACTTTTAGATTAATAAAGGTTTTCATATTTTCACACAATTCAACTAATGAACTTCCTACCCAGCTAATGGATTACCTACCTAGCTAATGAAATATCTACCTAGCTAATGGACTACCTCCTAGCTAATGGACAACCTACCTAGCTAATGGACTTCCTACCTATCTAGTTAACTACTTACCTACCTAATGAGCTGCCTACCTAGCTAATGAACTACCTACCTAGCTAATGGACTACCTACCTAGCTAATGGACTTCCTACCTAGCTAATGAACTAGCTACCTAGCTAATGGACTGACTACCTACCTATCTAATGAACTATCTACCTAGCTAATGGACTACCTACCTAGCTAATGAACTACCTACCTAGCTAATGGACTACCTACCTAGCTAATGAACTACCTATCTAGCTAATGGACTACCTACCTAGCTAATGGGCTACCTACCTAGCTAATGGACTACCTAATAAGTTAATAGACTACCTACTTAGCTAATAGACTACCTACCTAGCTAAATTTAATTATAAACACTTTTATCATATGGATTAGCCTGAACACAAAAATCATTAGTAATTCATATATAATTATACATTATATAATATACTGTAGGAATACCTCTCATAATTTTACTGAAGTGTTATGAAAAATACGAAATAGTAAATTTTCAACAACGTTACGTAAAATCAGTTAAGTCATTATTTAGTATTTAGTATTTTCAAGAACTAGAAAAGTAAAGTAGAATAACCTCACCAAATCAATCTTTACATATAAATATGTCTGTCATATATTCTTCCTTGCTGAGAACAGTTCACCTGTTCCAATTTACTTTGATTCTATGCGTCCTATCAGGTAGAACTAGTGTCGATTGGATCTCCCATCATCAGATATGCATTATATATTGATTGAAAATGCAATCTTGTGAAAATAACTGTTACACATCGTATAGAGACATAACTGATACAGATCGCATAGAGACAAAACTGATACAGATCGCATAGAGGCATAACTGATACAGATCGCATAGAGACATAACTGATACAGATCGCATAGAGGCATAACTGATACAGATCGCATAGAGGCATAACTGATACAGATCGCATAGAGACATAACTGATACAGATCGCATAGAGACATGACTGATACAGATTGCATAGAGGCATAACTGATACAGATCGCATAGACACAAAACTGATACACATCGTAGAGAGACATAACTGATACACATCATAACTGAATAACTGAAGAGTTAAATTCCAAATATGGTGAAGAGTATATCCGATTTTTGGATCATGTTAAGATCATGCACCCCAGATCACAAGCTTTTCACTGGGGTGCATGATCTTAAAAAGATTAAATGAATGAATAATAGGAGTAATTAAACATTTTTAAATATCACGATTTATTTTAAAAGAGATAATGCAATAGCAAACAATAATGATTTTTCAAAAAATACTAACAATGAGAAACTGCACATCAAAAAAAAAAAAGTCTTCAATAGCCTCTTCTCCTGCATCCATCGTATGACTGTAGCTGAATAGCTGTTCATAAGGGGAAGATATATTTCTTGAAATACTTTGTGAGTCATCTTTGAAAGGTATAAACAATGATATTAACTCCAATATATAGCACCCATTGTTGTATCACAGATACAGGCACAGAGGCACTCTTGGGTGCTAGCTTTTTACTAGGGTGCATGATCTTAACAAGCTTTTTACTAGGGTGCATGATCTTAACAAGCTTTTTACTAGGGTGCATGATCTTAACAAGCTTTTTTACTAGGGTGCATGATCTTAACAAGCTTTTTACTAGGGTGCATGATCTTAACAAGCTTTTTTACTTGGGTGCATGATCTTAACAAGCTTTTCACTGTGGTGCATGATCTGAACAAGCTTTTTACTAGGGCCCAAGCAACCACAGTTAATGGGGCCAATGTGGGCACTAGGTGCCATTCAAGCCCGTAATCTGATGACAAATCATATTGGTACTGTGTGGTTATTTGCAAAATGGGCCAACGTGGTGACAGCATGGGCTACTAATGTTGAAACCATCTTGGCCCAAGATGTTGTCGCGGTTGATGGGGCCAAGGTCGTAAAAGAACTGGCGAGCTGTATTGAAATCAACTTGGTACTAGATGGTTTCCATGTGACATATGACACTACCACATAGGTACTGTGTGGTCATTTACAAACTGGGCCCACATGGTGACAGCATGGGCTACTAATGTTGAAACCATCTTGGTATAAGATGGTGCCGAGGATGATGGGGCCAGGGTCGAAAAAGCACTGGCAACCAATATTGATATTACTTTGGTATTGTGCGGTTTCCATGTGCTAAATATGGCACTACCATGTTGGACCCACCTGGTCACAATAAATAAATAATGAGGTTTAATAAATTACTTTTGAAGCCATGAATAGATTAATAATAGAGCATTGTTATTAATAAGATGAATATCATAATGAGTAAGACAAATAAAAATCATCTTCTAGATTTTCATTTATTTATTCGTAGATCGTTACAACAGAAGAGTAGAACGAACTTAAAAAACCTATCCATTAAAACGGTGATTCAACAGTAACATTAAACAATACATCTAGCTTTATATCATAAGTATAAAGAGTTATTATAATATAGTATAGAATAGTTATATATGATATTACAACTAACATGACTATAATAAAAAGCTGACTACCTATAACTCTGAGATTAAAACAAAACTTATTATATTATCTATGGAAATTGACTCAATCAAATTACATAGCTAAGAAAAACAAGCATACAATAATTCAGTGAGAGGTCTAATAATTTAAATCCTTGGCTATGGGTTGGTCCACTTTCTGTTGTGCCTATTTCTCCTTCCGTTATTGCAGTAACTGCCTTGTCTCTCAAAATTTGAAGCTTTTCTTATGGCGATGGCTCTACCCTGAAAAAGAAAATATTAATTACTTAATAAATTCTCAATATCACTTGCAGAGTTCCGTAGCTGCATTTATTTCAGTTATATTAATTACCTATATTTAAATATTTACAATATTTGCAAGCAAATTTTGTAATAATTATCAGAAATGAACAAAAGTACGTGTATCCAAATTTGTTGTAACTAACAGGTTATCTCTGTAACTATTTTTAAATTAAATAATAGGTGCCTACATACCTAGATAGTGGTTATATACTTTCAGAAATCGAATCGCATTTCAAATTTAAATTATTATATTTAAAGAGAAATTTAAATTAATATTTCATGGTAAGTTCCGAGTTATCGGACGTTTTCACGTTTTCGATCAAGTTTGAAAAATTATTATCATTTAATCTTCAAGTTGCTGAAGTACTTTATTTCTATAAAGATCGAGAAAAAGTGACACCGAAAGATAAATTATTAATAACTCGAAAATTACCCTAGGTACATATATTTAGCCATAGGCTGAAGAAAATATTATTCAGCTCGGTACCTAATTAGGTACTGCACCTATAGAAGCAGGCAATAACTATATCGAATACACTATATAAAATAACTTTAAAATATCTATAAGTATATTTTAAAAACTTCAACTCACCATTTTATAACTTTAAATAGGCCGCAGAGTGCAGTTTTGAAGAATTTTCTTAATTAATTAAGGGAATTAAAAAACTAATACCTCCTCCAACGAAAAACACTGACAAACTACCTGAATTTTAAAATTTCACTATGTATGTATAACCGAAAATACAAAGCAGGCTCATACCGGTAACAAATATGTTCACTTATTCAGTTTAGGATTGCATATTATCCTCTATTCGTAATTTATCATATAAATATTTTGAAAATGTATTAAGATGGTCACAATTAGCTAACAGTAGCTAATTAAAAAAATAGACAAGCTTCATAGAAACTAGCATCTGGCAACCACGCTATAAAATCACAAATGTGCCACTCACCCATAGTCACCATTTTACACATTCATGTAGTTTATTTACCTATATTTTATATTTAAATTGTGTTAATTAAAAACTATAAATTTTAAACCTTGAAACTAAAACTTTAACTCTTTATCGTTCCTGTGATCATCTTCGTCTAGTCACTTAAACTTAGTATTAAAAAATTATTTTTGCTGAAAGATTAATAATTTAATATTAATTTGAAGACATTTTATAAATTGCGATTGATTGAATCCTTCCTATTCCAGGAAATGGTCTTTCCAATATGTTAATAAAGCTTCCGCCATATAATATTGATAGGCTATACAGTAATCAGGTTGGGCCAATATGACAATTCAATGGGATGGATTTGCAACATTGACCCAACCTCCTCACAAGGTAACATTCCATGAGAATGGAAAACCACATTATCCCCATGTAATTTCTAGGCTACTTTTCTGTCTGCCATCTCTTGCCCATCTAACCATCTAGTGCCCATGTGGGCACAATGTGTCATGGTTGCTTGGGGGTGCATGATCTTAACAAGCTTTTTACTAGGGTGCATGATCTTAACAAGCTTTTTTACTAGGGTGCATGATCTTAACAAGCTTTTTTACTAGGGTGCATGATTTTAACAAGATTTTTATTGGAGTGCATGATCTTAACCAGCTTTTTACTGGGGTGCATGATCTTAACAAGGTTATACTGGGGAGCATGATCTTTACAAGGTTATACTGGGGAGCATGATCTTAACAAGCTTTTTACTGGGGTGCATGATCTTTACAAGGTTATACTGGGGTGCATGATCTTAACAAGCTTTTTACTGGGGTGCATGATCTTAACAAGCTTTTTACTGGGGTGCATGATCTTAACAAGCTTTTTACTGGGGTGCATGATCTTTACAAGGTTATACTGGGGTGCATGATCTTAACAAGCTTTTTACTGGGGTGCATGATCTTAACAAGCTTTTTACTGGGGTGCATGATCTTTACAAGGTTATACTGGGGTGCATGATCTTAACAAGCTTTTTACTGGGGTGCATGATCTTAACAAGCTTTTTACTGGGGTGCATGATCTTTACAAGGTTATACTGGAGTGCATGATCTTAACAAGATCCCGATTTTCATATGAACTATTTTGACGACAGAGTTTTTACTAACAAATGTTAGATAGGTTCTTTACCCTATCTACATTAAATAGATGTTTATTTCTGCAACTTCATCTTCTAAGCTTCATGAAACTGAGTGAAGGTGAAAGAAATTGCAAATTGATATGATCAACATATTGTATGTACCTTACGTTAAATAATACCAGTTGATTATAACTATTATTAAATAACTGCTGCTATTTTTAGTCAAGAGGTAGAATTTATTTTTAAATTTATTATCAAGTCACTGTTTACTACCATGTAAAGGACATTGTTTATTTTTACGTAGGACTAAGTACAAGAATTCATCTGAAATTCAAGGAGTCAGATTTCCCAGTGGCATTAAAATTATTTGCTGAAGTACAATAAGAAAAGGACAAGACTTCTTGTGGTAATGATGAGGTGTACGCTTCTACAAACGCTACCTGTCTTTCGTTTCTGTGATTTTTTTATTATAGTACCCATATTATATCCGGAATATGAAGGTAATAAAAGGATTGGGAAAGATTGTGTTCCTGATTTTCGTCCAGTGGGAATTCAAACATTAAAATGGGTTTAGGATTATATCTAAATGCATGCAAGTACGTATTTAAAAACACTTAATGAAACTGTTTTTACTATCAAATTTCAAAATGATATTTCTTTTCAATTAATAATATTAGTCTGACTCTCAGCCATGATAGTGTAAAAAGTTATAAGATTTTCCCTTAAAGTTATCGAAGGCTTTGGACGAATTGCTCTCTTATAATATTATATACTAATCGGATCACTCCTGTGCAATCTTCTATGGCCCACCATAACTTTCCCTCTGAGATATACAATAATTTTGAATATATTTTATGAATGAAATTTGTTGTTAGAATAGTGTTTAATATGAAAAAAAATTTCTGCCGATTATCAGATTTTCTGTTTGATTGTTTTAGTTTTTATTATTTGATAGAAAAACTTCTTGTAAAGCAAAAGTTTTCTGGTCAGAAAAAGTTCAAGCCCTTCATTTTCTGAAGCAATCGTCATTTGTTGTTACCAATTTGCACAGTGAATGGATAATTTATATCCAGTATAATTTGCATTACTATTACATTTACATTGAATATATATTTATTCACATATTTCACAGGAAACGAGTATTTTTTAAATAAATTTAAATAAAGTGAGTGAGGCCAGCTAACCATCCGTATAATTTAATCAATGCGCTCTGGTTTGCAGTAGAATTCGACAGATTGAACTGACAGAGCCAAATTCTACTGAAATATTCTCTTTCCGAATCATATGCGATGAGGAAAGAACGATCAGAACCACATTGTAAAAAATAACCAGAAAAATTAGAAGTAAAGCATAGAAAAATAACCAGAAGAATTAGAACTAAAGCATAGAAAATAACCAGAGAAATTAGAACAAAATCATAGAAAATAACCTGAAGAATTAGAACAAAAGCATAGAAAATAACCAGAAGAATTAGAACTAAAGCATAGAAAATAACCAGAAGAATTAGAACTAAAGCATAGAAAATAACCAGAAGAATTAGAACTAAAGCATAGAAAATAACCAGAAGAATTAGAACTAAAGCATAGAAAATAACCAGAAGAATTAGAACTAAAGCATAGAAAATAACCAGAAGAATTAGAACTAAAGCATAGAAAATAACCAGAAGAATTAGAACTAAAGCATAGAAAATAACCAGAAGAATTAGAACTAAAGCATAGAAAATAACCAGAAGAATTAGAACTAAAGCATAGAAAATAATCAGAAGAATTAGAACTAAATCATAGAAAATAACCAGAAGAATTAGAACTAAATCATAGAAAATAACCAGAAGAATTAGAACTAAAGCATAGAAAATAACAAAATGGAACTAGAACTACATTATAAAAAAAAAATGATGAACAAATCTGTACAAGAGGAACGTACAGATTCAGACACTCTCAGTACTTGAAAAGTGGGTGTTAGCATAGGAACTGAGTAGTGTTTCCGAGTAGTGTCACTGTACGATGTCTTTCTATACTAACTTGTTAATTCCTTTCGGTTAAATTTTCAGTTACATCTTTTCGATAGGTTTTTTTTTTCTCAAAAGGAAAATATAAATAATTCAAGAGTATTTCTGTACAATAAAATAATAACCTAAATTGAACTAAAATGACTAGATAGAGGGCCTTTACAAATGAAAATCTATGACGTCATAGCATCTATTGTACCTCTATGAACTTTGTTCAAAGGTCAAAGTTATAATGAAATTTGGAATAATGGAAGTGTCTTCATTGAATTTCTTCATATTTTGTGATGAAAGAATCTCTGAAACTACGTCATGCATTTTCAAAATGGGAATTTTTTCAATAAAATAAGATCGATAAAGTCAATCACATTATAATTTAATTTAATATAAGAAAAGGAAAATAAGCGAATTTCGTCTCCCTATACGGGTAATTTCATTATTCGGTAGTTAAAATAATTAATTCGACACATATCCAATCAAATTTAATTATATAATTCGTCGGACATATTTTAAGAAGATTCCCAATTTAACTTTTCAGTAAATGAAATAATTTATTATTATTACTAGCCGAACTTTCATTTTTTTAAATGAAATTGAAAGTAACAAAATAATAAAATGAAATTAAAGTAACAAAATAATAAAATGAAATTAAAGTAACAAAATAATAAAATGAAATTAAAGTAACAAAATAATAAAATGAAATTAAAGTAACAAAATGATAAAATGAAATTGAAATTAACAAAATAATAAAATGAAATTAAAGTAACAAAATAATAAAATGAAATTAAAGTAACAAAATAATAAAATGAAATTAAAGTAACAAAATAATAAAATGAAATTAAAGTAACAAAATAATAAAATGAAATTAAAAGTAACAAAATAATAAGATGAAATTAAAGTAACAAAATAATAAAATGAAATTAAAGTAACAAAATAATAAAATGAAATTAAAGTAACAAAATGATAAAATGAAATTGAAATTAACAAAATAATAAAATGAAATTAAAGTTACAAAATAATAAAATGAAATTAAAGTAACAAAATAATAAAATGAAATTAAAGTAACAAAATAATAAAATGAAATTAAAGTAACAAAATAATAAAATGAAATTAAAAGTAACAAAATAATAAAATGAAATTAAAGTAACAAAATAATAAAATGAAATTAAAAGTAACAAAATAATAAAATGAAATTAAAGTAACAAAATAATAAAATGAAATTAAAGTAACAAAATAATAAAATGAAATTAAAGTAACAAAATAATAAAATGAAATTAAAAGTAACAAAATAATAAAACGAAATTAAAGTAACAAAATAATAAAATGAAATTAAAAGTAACAAAATAATAAAATGAAATTAAAGTAACAAAATAATAAAATGAAATTGAAGTAACAAAATAATAAAATGAAATTAAAGTAACAAAATAATAAAATGAAATTAAAGTAACAAAATAATAAAATGAAATTAAAGTAACAAAATAATAAAATGAAATTAAAGTAACAAAATAATAAAATGAAATTAAAGTAACAAAATAATAAAATGAAATTAAAGTAACAAAATAATAAAATGAAATTAAAAGTAACAAAATAATAAAATGAAATTAAAGTAACAAAATAATAAAATGAAATTAAAGTAACAAAATGATAAAATGAAATTGAAAGTAACAAAATAATAAAATGAAATTAAAGTAACAAAATAATAAAATGGAATTAAAGTAATAAAATAATAAAATGAATTCATTAGAAAACATATAAATTATAAATAGAATTTTTTGAATTTTCTTAATTAATCACTGACTTGGATAATAAAGATTAAATTTTTTATCAAAATTCAGTCGAAAGCACATATTTTACAGATTCTAAGATGACTTATCTTGGACCACATCAGATATTGTTAGAGGATTTTTTCAACATTTTAGTAACAAACTGTATCATTTTTTATGGTAAATAGTTAACTAAGAAATATTCAATGGAATAATATTTCTACTGGGTATGAGTGTCGTAAAACATAGTCATTTTTATTTATAAACTTCATGAAAATTTCAATTTATGTACGTGATAATTAATTACTCCAGTCGGAAAAAATACATTGAAATCGCTGGGGCTTATAAAAGGGCTTTTTTATTTATCTCTGTGTTTTCTGTTTATTTTTTATCAATAAAGTTATCATCATCATTATCAAGATAAAATAAATGTAATTTATTTTTTAAAACCATTTATTGAACTTATATCAGAATAATTTCCAATTCATGCTATCCAAGCGTATTATTAGGTTGATGTGACCGACAGACAGAAGCCACTCTTATTATAAAACTATCTTCATTTTTCAGAATTCTCCTTTTTTCAACATTTCATTTTTCACGTCAATATGTTAATTACGTTCAGTGAAAAGAGGTGAATGAATTATATAATTGCCTATATATATTTATTCGAAATATAACAAATCACATGTTTTTTAATTAACTTTATAAATAAGCACACAAGGCTACATTAATAATGTCATTGCAATATTTTTCTCATATCCGAATAAAATGAGCTAAGTAATTACTGGGAGCATATTGACTAATTAATTTCAACGGCATAATGACGAGCTGTGTATCGAATGATTCAAACAACTATTTATCAACATTTTTCAATTAATATTATATGAATTAGTAATGACTACACTCATGAATTTCGATTGGTAGTTTGATATTGGTTAATAATTATATTACAGGTTAGTTAATTTTTAGATTGATCAAAAGCGTTGATCAGCACTTTTACCCAGTTAGAAAATTATGGTTGGGCCACCCTATAGCTTCAACATGTCTATCGTTTGTGACAACACTGCCATCAATAAAAAACGGAGATATTTTTCAGGAGAGGCATTTTGGTACTTGTAATGTACGTACATTTAATGGTATATCGTAGGACATTTAGCCTCTCTTGCGGGCAGTTTTTGAGCTACAATTATGAAACTATTACCAAAATAAATTAATATTTTAAATCTACATATCGCTTGTTTGCAGCAACAACGTCATAAACACAAAAACATTTATTTTAGAGTTATCCATATAGACATATAAATCATAAAATGCTGATTATTTTGGTAAAAAATTCATTATTGTAACTCAAAAATATACCGCTAGAGAGGCTAAATATCCTAACGATACACCATTAAATGTACGTACATTACAAGTACTAAAATGCCTCTCCTGAAAAATAGCTATTTTGAAGTTATGACAGTGTTGTCGCAAACAAGCGATAAATGCAAAAATCGAATGTTCATTTTTTGTGTTTAAGACATTCTTTTATAACCGATGATATTTATTATCTACCACTCAGACAGACCATTCTCCAATCATTAAAGCGACTAGTATGGAGTTAATGTTCTATTGGACTCCAGGCAAATTAATTGCAGATGTTATATAGATTCTTTAAAGCTTAGACAATTCAACTGTCTGTTTGTTATAACTGCTACCAATAGATCCTTTATCTATTTTAGCTTTTAGTTTATTGAGTAATTCTAGACTCCGGTGTTTGAGTTCCTTTTTTTTTTTGAAAAAAAAGGTGGAAAAAGATATTTAAAAAATATGGCAATATATAGGTATTTAAAAGAAAATGCTACTTCCATAACATTTTACTTGCTCTCAAAATTGATATATAGTAAGAAAAGTTATTATCAATATTCATAAGAGGTAAATGTGGTTATTTTCTGATTATATTATGCCACATACAAGTTATCTCATTGTGTTTTTCTACCATATCAATTCTATTGAAGCTAAATTAAAAGGCGCAGAGAGTTAGCTCTAAATCGTAATTAAGCCATCATTTATGAGAATTACCCACCAGATTTAGTTAATTAGTTCCACATGGTCAAATAGTCCACATTAGTTCCACATAGTCAAATAGTCCACATTAGTTCCACATGGTCAAATAGTCCACATTAGTTCCACATAGTCAAATAGTCCACATTAGTTCCACATAGTCAAATAGTCCACATTAGTTCCACATAGTCAAATAGTCCATATTAGTTCAACATAGTCAAATAGTCCATATTAGTTCAACATAGTCAAATAGTCCACATTAGTTCCACATAGTCAAATAGTCCACATTAGTTCCACATGGTCAAATAGTCCACATTAGTTCCACATAGTCAAATAGTCCACATTAGTTCCACATAGTCAAATAGTCCACATTAGTTCCACATAGTCAAATAGTCCATATTAGTTCAACATAGTCAAATAGTCCATATTAGTTCAACATAGTCAAATAGTCCACATTAGTTCCACATAGTCAAATAGTCCACATTAGTTCCACATAGTCAAATAGTCCACATTAGTTCCACATAGTCAAATAGTCCACATTAGTCCCACATAGTCAAATAGTCCACATTAGTTCCACATAGTCAAATAGTCCACATTAGTTCAACATAGTCAAATAGTCCATATTAGTTCAACATAGTCAAATAGTCCACATTAGTCCCACATAGTCAAATAGTCCACATTAGTTCCACATAGTCAAATAGTCCACATTAGTTCCACATAGTCAAATAGTCCACATTAGTTCCACATAGTCAAATAGTCCACATTAGTTCCACATAGTCAAATAGTCCACATTAGTTCCACATAGTCAAATAGTCCACATTAGTTCCACATAGTCAAATAGTCCACATTAGTTCCACATAGTCAAATAGTCCACATTAGTCCCACATAGTCAAATAGTCCACATTAGTTCCACATAGTCAAATAGTCCACATTAGTCCCACATAGTCAAATAGTCCACATTAGTCCCACATAGTCAAATAGTCCACATTAGTTCCACATAGTCAAATAGTCCACATTAGTTCCACATAGTCAAATAGTCCACATTAGTTCCACATAGTCAAATAGTCCACATTAGTTCCACATAGTCCACTCTCCATGAAGAACACACCTACTACTTACTCTGAGAGAATAGTTCTGGACATTTCTGGCTAGATGGTTAACAGCATCACCTCAGTGTGTATGAACAATGATGGACTAGATGACTGCCATGACATGCTGTATCTGTTCAAGATTAAGGTGAGACTAACTCGCATGGCGTAAGATTTGATTTTTGATCTTGAAATTAATAACCACATCTGCCTAGGTTAAAAATAACATTTTAAAGTATCTAATTATTTAGTTATGCAGATTAACTTAACTTATTACCAACTAATTTGTATGAGTTTTAGTTCCATGACAACTAATTATTAACAAGACTCAGAGGGAAGCAACTCAGAGGAAATAATAATTAAAATACTACCGGAATTTTCGATTTGAAAAAATCGGTCTCGCAATTATAAATGACTTCTCAACATAAATTACCCTTATGTAGTTTGTTGTATCCGCTAGCTTGCTGTAGTGCACGCTTCATGATTGTTTAATGACCTGACAGTGGGGCTGGGGGGGGGGGGGTGAGGTGTTCACCCCCTTCACAACTATCTGATAAATTGATTTATTTATATCTCAGACTGAGAGATTCGAGACTGAATTTTCCGCTAAAATCTAATGTTAAATAAATGTCAACATGTCAAAATTACTAATGTTACGTATTATTTTACAATGGTTAGTAATGTTATCCGCTTTTAATAAATACACTACACATTTTAGTACTCATAATTAATAAACTTATCATAAAAATGACTGAAATTTCCTTGAACCGTTTTGTAGTGTAAATAATACGACGCTAACATGTTTGTCGTATGAATGGAGCAAACAATTGCGTTCTCTGTTTTCTCTAAATAAAAATGGTTTTGTTTTGAGAAAGTTCGGTAGCGATTCGTTATAGTTTGGTACGAGCACCATGGCCAAGTGAGATCCGATCTTTTAACACAGTATCAAACTTTATACCGGGAAAAGAAACTCATTTCTCGCATTCATGCTATTCACCTGACACATCTTTTTTCTCGAATATAATAGTATCTCACATACATCTCAAAAATAAATATACAAGTAATTTACATTATCAAAAAAGAACATAGGAAGAGTTTCTATGAATATAAATATAACATTTCTAAATTCACAAGAATGAAATAAATACACACCCACAATCTTAGGTATGTGATGTTAGAAACCTCGAAGGTATTTAGACTAATGGAAATCCCTCTTCACTTTCGCTGAATCAGCATATTCTACCTCAATATCTGAATATAGAAGATGTGTAGCCTCTGTAAGCGCTTGAGACTCTTTGCCTCTTCTACTTTCTATCGAAGATGTAAGTAGAAAATATCAAACAGAAACTAAAAACGAGCTAAAAAGCGCTCTTTTTTTATTTTTCATCCAAAAGTTGTTATTTGCACTTATTCCAAATTTTTCAGGTGACACGTAGACAACAGGTGTGATAGTTACTTTTGATATCAATATGGTTCCAGCTGGAGGCTATAAAATGTACACAGCAGTGGATGAAAATCATCGAATCGTACTTAGCAACAAAATCAGTTCTTTGCAATTAGGAGAGATTTTAGAAATAACAATGTACCTGATAGGACGATTCAACGGTTGGTTGACAAATTGGAAGTGCGACAAACACCCTTAACAGTTACATCCAAGATACTTAAAGGTATACTGGATGTCAATAAAAGAATCAAAGTTTAAAAGAAGTTAAAAAATAAAAAGTTACCAAAAAGTATATTGACCAATATTTCGTCCAAACCTTTTCTTCGTAAGTCTACGTACTTTGATAAGAATATTTCATTTACTCTCAATAAAATATATCATTTAATGAAGTTGTTGTACAGTATTCGGGATATATTTTGACTATTAATATAGTACTGTATGTATATTTTGAATATATTTTAAACTAACAATAGTCTCGCTGTATCCTTAGATCATTGTATTATGTAACGACTTATTAAGTAATTATATCTAGTTCACATTATATAAATATAATTAACATTTTTTTATTAAATCGATTAGAAATGTTCATTGAAATTACGTATACTAGCAATTTATTTATATTGAAGTTAATACATTAAGAGTATTTAGCCCACGCGAGTACATTATATTACTTTTCTATTTTTATTTACAGTTTCTGCTGGCAAAGTCACTTTTATTAAAATAGAAGTTATTAAAAATCTTTTAACTCCTATGTGAGCACAATGTGATAATCCCAGTCTTAGTTGAATGACTTTGTAACTACAGTATTTCTATTATACAACATAAAATGGTGAGTTATTAGCTTGAGAATTTAATCCGAAGGATGCGAAATAAAGTAAAAAATACGATTTACTTTTAGGGGTTTTACGAAATTTGGTGATGTGTTTGTGCTATCTTTTAATTCGAATAAAATTATAAATCGAACTGTACCGTGGGTTTTAAATATAGTATATGAAATAATAAAAAGGATAACTTCATTTTAATAACTTCTTGAAAAAATGAGTTAGAAATTATATTGTCATTTATTAATTTTACTTAAGGCATATAATTTTTAACATGCTTTCCAGGACTAACAAGTTACTTCTTTGATAATTTATAGTTTGCATTCAATGATTTATGAATATTTTATATACCTTAAATTTTGTAAATTTCAAATCAGATTCTATACTAATTTTCTGTGTTTATGAAACACAACTTCATTCAAAACAACCATCTATTGTTGTAAATACAACATAGTGTGAAGGGTAAAAAAACGTAAAATTTATTTTATTTCCTTACAATATCTTTTAAGTCCAATTTTTCCTTATGTTTCTAATTTGTAGTTAATTTACAAAGACTGTTTAACTCTCCTGTCAGAGTTCACAGAAAGAACTCTGCTTGCAAAGCTTGCATTTGTTGTTCTTTTAGTTCTTTTTGTTGCTTTGTAGTGTAGAATATAAAGTGAATACTTCTGTGAAGAAAATTCACTCCACTTCATCAACTGGATGATAAGAGAGAGAACAGAGTGAATGAGATGCTGAAACAGCATGAAAACACTTCTGAAACAGCATGAAAACACTTCTGAAACAGCATGAAAACACTTCTGAAACAGCATGAAAACACTGCTGAAACAGCATGAAAACACTGCTGAAACAGCATGAAAACACTTCTGCAACAGCATGAAAACACTGATGAAACAGCATAAAAACACTGATGAAACAGCATGAAAACACTTCTGAAACAGCATGAAAACACTGCTGAAACAGCATGAAAACACTTCTGCAACAGCATGAAAACACTGATGAAACAGCATAAAAACACTGATGAAACAGCATGAAAACACCGCTGAAAAAGCATGAAAACACTGCTGAAACAGCATGAAAACACTTCTGAACCAGCATGAAAACACTTCTGAAACAGCATGAAAACACTTCTGAAACAGCATGAAAACACTTCTGAAACAGCATAAAAACACTGATGAAACAGCATGAAAACACCGCTGAAAAAGCATGAAAACACTGCTGAAACAGCATGAAAACACTTCTGAACCAGCATGAAAACACTTCTGAAACAGCATGAAAACACTTCTGAAACAGCATGAAAACACTTCTGAAACAGCATGAAAACACTTCTGAAACAGCATGAAAACACTGATGAAACAGCATGAAAACACTTCTGAAACAGCATGAAAACACTGATGAAACAGCATGAAAACACTTCTGAAACAGCATGAAAACACTGATGAAACAGCATGAAAACTCTTCTGAAACAGCATGAAAACACTGATGAAACAGCATGAAAACACTGATGAAAAAGCATGAAACAAATATAGTGATTTGAATATGAATATTGTTCAGCAAGTATTCATATCATTCATATCATTCTTATCATTCATATCATTCATATCATTCATATCATTCATATCATTCATATCATTCATATCAATCATACCATTCATATCATTCATATCATTCATACCATTCATATCATTCATATCATTCATATCATTCATATCATTCATATCATTCATATCATTCATATCAATCATACCATTCATATCATTCATATCATTCATACCATTCATATCATTCATATCATTCATATCAATCATACCATTCATATCATTCATATCATTCATACCATTCATATCATTCATATCATTCTTATCATTCATATCATTCATATCATTCATATCATTCATATCATTCATATCATTCATATCATTCATATCATTCATATCATTCATATCATTCATATCATTCATATCATTCATATCATTCATATCATTCATATCATTCATATCATTCATATCATTCATATCATTCATATCATTCATATCATTCATATCATTCATATCATTCATATCATTCATATCATTCATATCATTCATATCATTCATATCATTCATATCATTCATATCATTCATATCATTCATATCATTCATATCATTCATATCATTCATATCATTCATATCATTCATATCATTCATATCATTCATATCATTCATATCATTCATTCATTCATTCATATCATTCATATCATTCATATCATTCATATCATTCATATCATTCATATCATTCATATCATTCATATCATTCATATCATTCATATCATTCATATCATTCATATCATTCATATCATTCATATCATTCATATCATTCATATCATTCATATCATTCATATCATTCATATCATTCATATCATTCATATCATTCATATCATTCATATCATTCATATCATTCATATCATTCATATCATTCATATCATTCATATCATTCATATCATTCATATCATTCATATCATTCATATCATTCATATCATTCATATCATTCATATCATTCATATCATTCATATCATTCATATCATTCATATCATTCATATCATTCATATCATTCATTCATATCATTCATATCATTCATATCATTCATATCATTCATATCATTCATATCATTCATATCATTCATATCATTCATATCATTCATATCATTCATTCATATCATTCATATCATTCATATCATTCATATCATTCATATCATTCATATCATTCATATCATTCATATCATTCATATCATTCATATCATTCATATCATTCATATCATTCATATCATTCATATCATTCATATCATTCATATCATTCATATCTTTTTTTAAACTGTTCCCAAAATTTTGACTGAAATTCTACAGTCACGTGATCAGATATTCCAGTTTCAGGAATGCAAAGAAGTTCCAAGGAATTGCAATGAATCACAGAGACTCATATCGACATTAGTGGGAATCTACATCGTCACTCTTTGTCTGCAACTGGAATATTCCAAGAATTTGGCGACTAAATATCATTTGAAGAGGAATTGTCTCTAAAAAGACATATTTTAAAGCAGAATATTTATTTAACGTAAAAATATTAGTGGAATAAAAACATAGGAGTCGAAATGTTTTATGAATGGCATATAGTTTGGTTGGTAGATAGATTTCTTACCCGATATGACTGAGGATAATTCTCAAAGTGTTAGATATTACCTTTACGCTGTTCACCTGGCAATTTAATTGAAAAATTCTTCCTAACACATTCATAGCCATTCAAATTTCATAGTGCATAAAACCAGCGATGCATGAAGAACTATCAATGATGCTATTGCATATGACTGTACGAGGTGTATCTTTGGTGTAAAGTTTAGTGAATACAAACTGCTTTGAACCAGCAGTGATTGCACCTACATTGCTTTCTGTTTTCAACTATTTTAACATAGGTAATTTCACAGTTAATCATTAGAATTGACTGTGGTATGCATCAGTATCATATTTCATAATTGCATATGAATCTTTTCGGCATACAGTTATTTATTTAGTGGTTTGACAATCGTTTACCATCTTTATTTGTGAAATAATATCTTTCAATGAGACGGATTTTCGTTTGACGAGTTTTCGTCTATTTTCACTATAATTTAATACTATACAAGACTATAGTTCAATATGTGTGATAAATATTAAACTTCTTCTCAGAGAAAAAGATATGGAAATAACTAATTAATTTATAGATTGTAGAAAAAAAAAGCTCTCAAAATTAACCAATCAATTTTATACTTCAAAATATCTTTCAAATGGAAAAAAAATCTTTAAATGAAATATTATTTAATTTTTTTTCTAGCTCATAATACAATTGTAAGTTCATTAAATTTAACTATTAAAACATCAAAAGATAGTAAATTAAATAAAACTAAAAGCCCGAATGTATTAAATTGCAAGCAGAATATTATGTTTCCTTCATCGTGTATTAAAAATATTTTAGTATGAAAATCGTAACAATCAAAACAATGATAACTGACAACAATATAGAAAGAAAAAGTGTTTATAAATGATATTAAATAAACAATTAAAATAGTGTCAATATTATTACTAGAGCCCGGATTTCTACGCCCTTTCAATCTAGGCGAAATAGCACTAAAAACTATGCAAAATATGCTTTATAGCATAAACTCTATGCTAAATATGCCGTCATAAATTGAATAGTTATACCTCAAATAACGTTTTCTTTATTCAAAAATTTTAAAAATATGTTGTATGAGTCAAATGGTAGACTTAAGTACGTATACTTTTCTTTAA
The DNA here is from genome assembly GCA_947561585.1 of Caprella mutica. Lineage (NCBI taxonomy): Eukaryota > Metazoa > Arthropoda > Malacostraca > Amphipoda > Caprellidae > Caprella > Caprella mutica. The sequence continues at coordinate 251,210 of CANNZV010001999.1, forward strand.
TTTTGAGGTTGAATAATGTTTCCAGTTTTCAAATGGAAAGTACATTTTTTGTAATTATTCAAAATGGAATTGGAATAAATAAAATAAATAAAATAAAATAGCAACAAATAATCATAAACGATAATTTCTCAGATTCTTGGTTCTACTAAGAGATAGCTAAAGTTTCATTAATATCTAACAAAATATCAGAACAAAAAAATAAAACTATATAACGATATATGGTAAATAATGAGATTTAATTATTTATTCATCTAGCTTGATACTAATAATAGTAGCTATATTTAGAATATAAATAAATTAACTATTAGAAGGTACATGATACGATTAATTGTTTTTTGACATTTTCTGTTTACAGAGATATTCGGTGTTCGCTCAGTAACATTTTAAGTTTTGAAAAGTTTCTTTCTACTTCAACTGATTTCAACGGGGCATACTTGAAATACATTGCATTTTGTGTTATATTCCTTTCTATTTGCACCTCTTTCGCTCCAACGATAATGCTTCATATATATGTATTCTATGTGTTGCACTCCAGGATGATACCAATACGGTTGGTATCATGTTGGCATCATTCTCATTCATTGCCCTAGAATTAATCAGGCTTATTGGGCCTTACAGCTCATTTATATTGTTTTTTTAATATTAGGGTATTTGATACGAGTATTTCTCCCAGTACTCGTATCTAATGTATGGGAGCAGTTTGAAATAAATCTTTGAAATCTTCAAAATTTACACTCTTACGCCTATGTTTAGCTGTTTTAAAGTTTGATACAACATTTTATTTCTTGTAACTATACTCAACTTCACATTGCATGGCTTGCATTTTAAAACACCGTTTTCATTGCATAACACCCAAATTCATCAACTAAATTTCGTATCCTGACGTTATCAGACTGCTTAACTTTAGTCATTATTAAGAGATGTTAAAACTAAGAGGACTTTTAACTAAATGACTTGCTAAAATATTACAAAAAAAAATGTAAATAAAAAATTGAGCCACGTAGCATAAACTTTAATAACCCTCAAATAGAGTTTTGTATGTTGTAGCATAAACAAAAATATTCTTAAATAGAATTTTATATGCTTTGTATGCAAAATAGATTAATGCCTATGAAGCATAGATCATCTATGCTTTTATAGCTTTCTATGCTGTTATTCTGATAGAGCATAGAAATCCGGGCTCTAATTATTACACATCAGTTATGATCATTAGAGACCGGATTTCCAGTCGTTAAAAACTAGTCAAAATAGCACTATTAAGATGGTCATTATAGCAAGATAAAATAGCAGTAATAGTCGTATAAAAAAGCTATCAAGTTCTAACAACGAGCAAAATAGTTCTTTAAGCTAGCAAAATAGTCGTAAAAACAAGCAAAATAGCAGTATAAACAAGCAAGTTATAGCTATAAGTAAGTTGTTTTCTATGAAGAAAGAAGAAAATGTTTAATGGTACACTAACTTAAAAATATCGCTGTTTTCTTGTTTCAATCTGCATATATTAAATTACAGACATTTTCTTCTATTTTTCATTTTTGTATGTATTTTTGACCGTTGAATAGGATGATAAAAATTACCTTCTTTTTCTAGTTTTCCATAATGATTATAGTGAGTTAATACGATTATAGTGAGTTAATACATAATAGCGTATGACTCATAATTTTCGCTTAATGATATTACCCATTTCTGGTAAACAAAATGCAATAATTGGTGGTGAAGAACCAAAGAAATGCATTGATTTATTTCTCCATTATGCGACAGTTGTACTTACGCATAGAGTTTTGATTTTTAAATATGAGTGAACATAAGTTGATTATTAATATTATTTAATTATTAAGATTGACATTTTCTATTAGGTTGCTTTCATGAAATAATCAAAACACCAGTGATTAAATATTTTTTTAATTCCAACGTGAACATATTCTAAGACAGTGACTAGTTTAAATATAAAGTTACTTTAATTTTATTTAAGTAAACAGTTTTATGAGAAGTAATTTTATATCTTTCTCTAGGTAACTAAGACTATTTCTGACAGAAACGATAACAATATAACATAAATTAAATAATTAAGTGAACGGTTCTACGAGAAATTACATCCTACTCCATCTAATCAAGAAAAAAGTCTGAACGAAACAATAACAATGAAACAGAAGTTAGGCAAGAACAACGGAACTTAACATTAAAAATTATTGCACGAAATGACTAGGAATTTCTTTATGTTTGCAGTTGTTAAGTTGAGACGTTTATCAGAGAGAACATTCTTTAGTTTAGAAAAACTTCTCTCCACTTCAACTGATGTCACTGGTGCATACTTGTACAGATGAGAATTGCGGGCGATGTTCTCTTCAATCTCCACTTCCTTATCCCCTACTATTACGTCCCTGATTTTCTTCACAGCTTTTAGTCCTGGATTGTTCAATACAATATGCGCGCACTTATTCCTTACAGCAAGCCCTACACTTCCATATGCGACGCTCATACTTTGCAAGGCACCTTCGAACACACCTACTGCATCTACGACTTTCAAGTTCCGCTCTTCTAGTTTCTTGATTGAGTCCGGCAGTGTTGAAAAGTTGGCAGATATGTAGATGAGATTGTTCCTGAGCGATTCATCATCTAATAGTTGTTGCGACACTTTAATTGTTGAGGCATCTTCGGGATCAAGTAAACCAACTATGGTTTTAATGATGTCGAAATGCTTAGCGTAGTACAGAGCTGCGTCGAGCCAAGTCCCCCACCTAGTGAGTACTGGTTGTGGTGGGAGTGCTAAGTTGGGAGCAGTGTGTTTGAACAAATCCACTCTTGACGGAGCCTCAAGAAAAATTTTCTTCACATTCGCAATTAATTTGTCAACATTAGGGAAGTTGAGTCTGATCTCTTCTGCAATTCGGTGCAATCCATGACACAAGCAGGTTAAATGAATCATATTAGGATATTGTATTTGAAGCGATCTGGCAGCACATTTCATGTATGAAGCTGCATCAGTTACAAGTAACAAAACGTTATCAAATAGTATTCCATCGGGCCACAGTAAAGCTAGTGAGGTTGTAAGGAATTGAGCAATTGAAGTGCTATTTGTTTTGTCTAGTTGTTGAGTATTTAACAAATAAATCTTCGATGCTTCCCCAGCTTCCAGTGTTCCTATAATTATGTTGGCAATGTGTCGACCAGTGACGTCCGTTGATTCGTCGATGCTCACCCAAATTTTATTGTTGCCTGCATGAGTTCTAATCTTGTTCATCGCGGTGTTATAGTGAACATCTACATAATTCTTTCTGAGAGTCGACTCGTCTGGCACGACATTTCCCGTGTATTTTTCAAGGAAACTTTTAAAGGATTTGTTCTCCAATTTCGAGAGAGGAATATTAGCATTAACTAGAGCCTCACATAAATCTAAATTAAATTGCTTCCTATCTGCATTAGCTGGTTCCACATTGCCCTGATCGTCGTTTACTAAAGGCAATCCGTCACCTTGCAAGTTACTCCTATGCTTAGGTGTTTTCAGATGAGCAACGATGTTAGATTTTCTACTGTAGCTCATTTCCTTGTCACATGCAATACACTTCAATTTTTCACCATCACCTGATAATACATCACTCCCAAATTCGTTTACTAATTTGGCAACAACCTCACGTTTAGTAGACTTCACTTTAGGCATGTATTTAGGCTCTATATCTAGCTGGTAGCACTAAATGACTTGCTTCATTCGAATTGTCTCCAATAGTGTTGCCATACAGTGTTGCCAAATGTCACTATAGTTAAATGCAGCTTTTATAGTCATTATCGTTAAATGCTACTGTTTAATAGTCATTATAGTTAACTGCTATTGTTTTCTAGTCATTATAGTTAAATCCTATTTTGCATGGCTAAATGCTATTTTGCATGGTTAAATGCTATTTTGCATGGTTAAATGCTATTTTGCTGTTAATGCTATTTGTTTCTAGTCGTTATAGCATTTAAAGAATAAATGCTGGAAATCCGGTCTCTAATGATCATATACAGGGTGTCCAACACTTTTGTTGCCAAACTTTAACATAAGGTAGCGATAGTCGAAATAGACACTTTTTATTCTATGAAGGTATGGTCTAAAATGCTTAGTTAAAGAGTTACAAGGTTAGGAAAGTAGTATCTGTACCATTTATTATTATTAGTTAACGTTATTCTTTTAATGTTGCGATAAGAAACAAAACAATTTTAACAGTAATTATAAGGAGCACAAAAAAGATAATCTTAAATTAGGTTACATTTTTACAGAATGTGTTCAAGTTGCCGCCCACTTTTTGCGATGCAAGCGTTCAAACGTTTGTCCCGCAAGGATTCGTGAAACTCCTGGTGTCTGCTCGCGTCTGCCAATCATTAGACAAACGTTTGAACGGCTGCATCGCAACAAATAGGAGGTAGTTTGAACACATTCTGCAAATATGTAACCTAATTTCTTTTGCTCATAATAATTACTGTTAAAAATATTTTGTTTCTTATCGCAACATTAAAAAAATAACGTTAACTAATAATAATAAATGGTACAGATACTACTTTCCTAACCTTGTAACTCTTTAACTAGGCATTTTAGACCATACCTTCATAGAATATAAAGTGTTTATTTCGACTATCGCTACCTTATGTTAAAGTTTGGCAACAAAAGTGTCGGACACCCTGTAGAATAATAATAATCTATATATTAATACGATAGTGATTGAAAAGATTCAAACTCAACGGGAAATCCATAATATTAGAGGTTATTTAAACTCTGTGAGACAAAATTATAATACAATTGGCAATACTACAGAAATAAATATAATTATCGAATTATATGAAAAAAAATAAAGGGATATATTTCCAGTGTAATTAAACATATTTAATTAATTACACCATAAAAATAGTATCATTAAATTTCGAGGTAAAAACGCCGATGAACACATGACCTACCAACTGACTGATAAAATAATTAAATGAAGAAGGTGTTAATTTTATTAATTTATGACTTTGTAGTTTGTGAGATTTGCAAGTCATGCTGTTATATAACAAATAAAATAAATAAAGAACTTTTACCTGAAAGGTAAACAAATAAAAAAAAAGCAATAGTGAAATAAATTATTAATAGATAACTAGTTTAAAGGGACACACTTAGGATCATCAGTACACCCATAGTATCAACAGGGCACCCATAGTATCATCAGGACACACTTAGGATCAATAGGACACACTTAGGATCAATAGGACACACTTATGATTAATAGGACACACTTAGGATCAACAGGACACACTTAGGATCATCAGGACACCCTTAGGATCATCAGGACACCATTAGAATCATCAGGACACACTTAGGATCATCAGGACACACTTATGATCATTAGGACACACTAAGGATCATCAGTACACACATAGTATCAACAGGGCACCCATAGTCATCAACAGGACACACTTAGGATCAATAGGACACACTTAGGATCAATAGGACACACTTAGGATCAATAGGACACACTTAAGATCTACAGGAAACTCTTAGGATCAACAAGACACACATAAGATCAACAGGACACACTTAGGATCAATAGGACACATTTAAGATCAATAGGAAACTCTTAGGATCAACAGGACACACATAAGATCTACAGGACACACTTCTGATCAACAGGACACACATGAGATCTACAGGACACACTTCTGATCAACAAGACACACTTAAGATCCATAGGACACACATATGGATCAAGAGGACACACGTATAGCAACAAATAATGTATAGGAATAGAGAAGATAAATATGAATAGAGAACATACATAGAAACAAGGAGATAAAACACACTTGATTTTGTAACAGATATATAGAAAGTAAAAATATTCTAGAGAATTAATGTAGTAAGCAATAGCTAAGTTAGTAACAAATTTTCTAATTTTTTGTCTCATATCTCAATAGTAAATAGATTGTTAATTAATATTAATAAACTTTAGGATATATAGCTTAAATAGAAAGACGGTATCCAACATACAACCATTGGTCATAAAATTCATTGTCAGGTCCAGGTTTTTCCACCCTTCTCCTGATGATGAATAGAAATCTTTCTATTCGAAAGCTTGTTATATGAAAAAACCTTCAACGCAGAGTTTAAATAACCTCTAATAATACGATAGTGTATGTCATTACCTTCGCAATTTTGCGGAAGGTTATATTTTCATCGGAATTTATTTATTTATTTATCATCTTGTTATTCGCTTAACTGAAAAAGTGTTCAACCAAATTGCCTGATATTCGGTGAAGCGATTGGTCCATGTCCAGTGACCTGCTGGTAGAATTTTGGGAGTGATCCGGTCAAAGGTCATGGTCACGGTCATTTATAACTCTAAAATTATCTTACCATATTGCATGTAACTTGGTGGAGCGATTGGTCAATATGCAGGAACCATTTTGATAGATTTTGGGAGTGATTGGGTCAAAGGTCAAAGCTCAAGGTCAAGGTCATTTGTAACTCAAAAAGTATTCAGCTAAATTGTCTGAAATTTGATGGTACAATTGGTCAATGACCAGGAACGATCTGGTAGAATTTTGTAAGCGATCCGGTCAACTAGGTCAATAAATTTATAACTCAAAAAGTATTGTACCATATTGCCTGAAACTTGGTGGGACGATTGGTTATTATCCAGTTAGCAGTTTCCTTAATTTTGGGAGAAAACGGGAGGTTTGTAAGTGAAGGTGGAGAAAGTGAAAGTAGGGGAAGTAAAGGTGGGGGTAGTGAAGGTGGGGGAAATAAAGGTGGGGGAAGTAAAGGTGGGGGAAGTAAAGGTGGGGGTAGTGAAGGTGGGGGAAGTAAAGGTGGGAGAAGTGAAGGTGGGGTAGTGAAGGTGGGGGTAGTGAAGGTGGGGGTAGTGAAGGTAGGGGTAGTGAAGGTGGGGGAAGTGAAGGTGGGGGAAGTAAAGGTGGGGGTAGTTAAGGTGGGGGTAGTGAAGGTGGGGGTAGTGAAGGTGGGGGAAGTAAAGGTGGGGGTAGTGAAAGTAGGGGTAGTGAAGGTGGGGGTAGTGAAGGTGGGGGAAGTGAAGGTGGGGGAAGTAAAGGTGGGGGAAGTAAAGGTGGGGGAAGTAAAGGTGGGGGAAGTGAAGGTGGGGGTAGTGAAGGTGGGGGAAGTGAAGGTGGGGGAAGTAAAGGTGGGGGAAGTGAAGGTGGGGGAAGTGAAGGTGGGGGAAGTAAAGGTGGGGGAAGTGAAGGTGAGGGGAGTGAAGGTAGATATACAATTGTTATATTGCATTGCGTATAAAAAGTCATCCTTTCTATACGCAACTGCCCATTTCCTATTTTTAACTAGAAATGGCACCTTCACCGCCGCATCATTCGACATTGACTATTTGGTGATCTAGACCTAGACTTCGACCCGATCACTCTAAAAACCTGATCAAATGGTTCCAGGATAATGACCAATCGTCCCACTAAATTTCAGACAATTTGGTTGAACACTCTTTGAGTTATACGAATAACAAGATGACAAAATGATAAAAAAATATGCTCATTAAAACATGACTTTCTGCAATTTTTCTAAGTTAATAAGCTACTACTAAAACATATTGTAAATTCAATGTTTGCAAGTACTAATAGATTAACCACACTTTAATTTGTAATTGGCTTTTCCTCTGTATATGCATTTTACATCACAGTAATTTAAGATCCCTCTCTCACCATTGACTGAAGAAATTATTGTTGTTCTCCAATCACAGAATGAGAGGAGCATCTCGCATCTGCAGCTGAGTTGCAGGGACTGCATTTTGGTGTATGAGTGACAGGAGAATGCAGGGGATAATCGGATTGAGATGTACTGCAGTCTTCACTTCTATGAATTAATTAAGATGCACTATGATCAATGCAGGGAAGTGTTAGATTGAACATGCATTGATTATCTTATGCAGTGTGCATTGATTATCTTATACAGTGTGCATTGATTATCTTATACAGTGTGCATTGATTATCTTATACAGTGTGCATTGATTATCTTATACAGTGTTAATTGATTATCTTATACAGTGTTCATTGATTATCTTATACAGTGTGAATTGATTATCTTATACAGTGTACATTGATTATCTTATACAGTGTGAATTGATTATCTTATACAGTGTGCATTGATTATCTTATACAGTGTGCATTGATTATCTTATACAGTGTTAATTGATTATCTTATGCAGTGTGAATTGATTATCTTATACAGTGTTAATTGATTATCTTATGCAGTGTGAATTGATTATCTTATGCAGTGTGCATTGATTATCTTATACAGTGTGCATTGATTATCTTATGCAGTGTGAATTGATTATCTTATACAGTGTGCATTGATTATCTTATTCAGTGTGCATTTATTATCTTATACAGTGTGCATTGATTATCCTATTATCCTTAATTGAATACAGTTATTTCTTATGGACATGACATATCGTACAGTTTGTGCACTAATAAAGTATATACTTATATACCCCTGTTCTAATTTTGATAAAAAAGATAGTACATTTTATTTTTCCTACTATACCAAATGTTCGATGAATGCATGTATGTAACTTGTCGTGTTCAGTACCTATAATAAAGTTAAAAAAAACAAAGACTCAGAACGGCACATCTCTCTCATTCTGAAATCGAAGTTGCCATCATGGGCTAGAGAACACTTTCACGGGTCACCATAGAGTCTCCGACAGGACCCAGCACCTTAAAATGACTCCAAATCGACATAAACATGAAAAAATTCCATCCTTCTTCGGCAGAGATGTCTGGTCAGCTAGGAGCCGAGACCTCAATCTGTTGGATTTTTTTTCTGAAAACAATTAGGGTCTCAGCTTCTCATGAAAGAAAAATAGCAAGTGGAATTAGTAGCAATTCCGTAATATCAGATATGTGCCACTTGTGATGTATTTGTCCCGATATTGAAATCTGTAGTTCGTGATAAGGGTTATATATTGGAAAAATGGATCACATCGTCGTTCTCTTACCATTCACTTTTGAATTGCAATCATTGAAATCAAAATTAGTCTTTTGAATTTAAATAAATACACTATACCTGTGAATAAAATGTATGTTGCATTATTTCTGAAAGACCCTGTAATTCTGTAATGTAACTATAATAAAAAGTGATTTTTTAAGTTCCTTATTCTAAATACTATAGTAGTTGCTCTATATTTAAAATCACATTTAATTTATTTTCATGTAGGTAATATATTTTATTACAAGTTATAGAAAGCGTTTTAAAATTAAATAGAATATAGTTGTGAAAATAAAAATCACGGAACACATTTTAATATAACGAATTGGAAACTTTAGAAACTAACTAAAACACAATATCATATTATAATTCTGAAAACATGTTATAAACATTGTTTACCGTTTCTCCCGCAGACCAAACGTGTTTTTGAGTTTAAATCATTTTGTTTTGGTTATTGTGGAGCGTAGTTAATTAGTTCTAATTAGCTTATCAACCACTGCAGCTCATGCGTTATAATGACTGCATTCTATGCACTTTGAAGCCTTTGCACTTTGCAAGCCTTAATTTGTACTTTACAAGCCTTTGCACTTTGCAAGCCTTAATTTGTACTTTACAAGCCTTTGCACTTTGCAAGCCTTAATTTGTACTTTACAAGCCTTTGCACTTTGCAAGCCTTAATTTGTACTTTACAAGCCTTTGCACTTTGAAGCCTGTGCACTTTGCAAGCCTTTGCATTTTGAAGCCTTTGCACTTTGCAACGTGCAAATGTCAAAACTAGAGCTTAAATTTACTAAATTCATAGTTATGTAGTAATGCAGTTAGTGGAAATGTTAAATTATTAATAAATGTTTTAATATTGTTCACCAGCCAATCAGGGAATGAAAGCGAGTAAGTAACTTATTATTGTTTAGTGACAAAAAATTCACAGTTCAGCAAAATTTTTATGCGAATGATCGAGAAAAATCTTAAACCTAATTCTAAAGTACAGCTCTCACTCATTAATAGCTAGGCTCCGGGCAAATCGCCGCCGTACAATTCACCACCGGAAATTTCAACGCAGAAAATTTGACCTGCGGACAACTAACCGCCCTTTTCTTTTAGCAGTGTGGTACGTTATGATAAATAAAGTGAAGCTTAAATTGATAGCATTAAGTATGTTCAGTCTGTATTTCCACACATTTTTATTCTTGTGTTTGATAATGATAAAAGTCTTTATTATCTCACCCAGTCTTTCATAATTAATGGATAAAGAGAAAACAATAGGTATATTTATTATTACCACTTAATTTAGATGATTTTTAAAGTTAAAAAAAATTGATGGTTATTATTCCAATTCTACGTTATCTTTTTTAATATGAATATACCGGTAAATCATAAATCACGTGGTGAATTATCCCAGCGTCCAGTTGACCGCGTTGCGATTTGTCCTAGAGTCATATATATTGATATGAATAAAGAAAAAGGAACATTTATATTGATGGTATAAAACTGTCTTTTAAAACAGAATGAAACTAAATCAAAGTTGGATACTTGCAAGAAAATGAAATTTCAGAGTTAGAGAATAATACCTATGCATATTAGAATAATAATAAGATCATATAGGGTATATGTTCTATCTACAGCAATTAGGACCTTTGTTAAAAATGTAGTGTAGATGCTTTAGCCTAATTGCTCCTCATTATTGGTGTCGTGCCTTCTCTTTTGCCCCCCAAATGAGAATATAGAGGCACTTAGCGCGGTCTGGATTTCCCACTGGAGTCGTTACTGCAAATTCAAAACCAGCGGTACCTTATCGTGATGAGTTTTCACTGGAAATGGATAATTAAATGGATGCTATACTGTGTGGTTGTGTTATGACAAGTTAATACATGTAATAGCAGTTTAGAACAAGTAAAAACATGTCAAAGCTTGTTATAACAAGCTCATGCAGGTTATAACAAGCTCAGGCAGGTTATAACAAGCTCATGCAGGTTATAACAAGCTCAGGCAGGTTATAACAAGCTCAGGCAGGTAATAACAAGATCAGGCAGGTTATAACAAGCTCAGGCAGGTTATAACAAGATCAGGCAGGTTATAACAAGCTCAGGCAGGTTATAACAAGATCAGGCAGGTTATAACAAGCTCAGGCAGGTTATAACAAGCTCAGGCAGGTTATAACAAGATCAGGCAGGTTATAACAAGCTCAGGCAGGTTATAACAAGCTCATGCAGGTTATAACAAGCTCAGGCATTTTATAACTTAGTATTGTAAGTGCAGAGTATTTTGTAGTTTTATGAAATTTAATTTCGATTAAAATTCGTTAAGTTTAACCTTTACGTAAAAAAATATTTTACATTATATGTCTTCTATACCAAGAGGAGATTTTATATCAATTTTGAAGATTCTTCACGATCATAGTAGTTAAATAAAAAGAGCTCAAACAATTTTGAATTATGGAAAATTGTATCCATTTTTGTTTATGGTCAAAGATATAGAACCGTCCGATAACTAGGAGTTTACCTGAAGATATTAGGTACTTAAAACCCAGGTAACATTGAGATATTCCCGGAAAATTCCCTCGATATCTATATATTCCCTCATTATCCGCTATCGTAAAATGATATCGAGGCAATATTCCAGGAATTAGTGGAAATTAATTGATCCCCTAAAGATATCGAAAGAATATTCCAGGAATTGGTGGAATTTAGTTGATCCCCTAAAAATATCGAGGGAATATTCCAGGAATTAGTGAAAATTAGTTGATCCCCTAACGAAATCGAGGGAACATTCCAGGAATTAAGGAAAATTAGTTCATCCCTATCGATATCGAGGGAATATTCCAAGGATTAAGTGAAAATTCACCCACTATCGATATCGAGGAAATATTCCAGGAATAAATGAAAATTAGTTGATCCCTTTCCGATATCGAGGGAATGTTCCAGAAATTAGTGAAAATTAGTTGATTCGCTATCGATATCGAGGGAATATTCCAAGAATTACTGAAAATTTGTTGATCCCCTAAGGATATCGAAGGAATATTCCAGGAATTACTTAGAATTAGTTGATTCCCTAACAATATCGAGGGAATATTCCAGAAATTTTTGAAAAATAGTTGATTTGATCCCCTAAAAATTATAAAAGAAACGATTATTAAAGAAAAAAAGAAATAACCTATGAAATATGAAACTATATTTATCGATGATAACCTAAAGATAAACTTGAGTTATCATATTGCATAAAGTACATTAGGAAATCCTACTTCTACTGTGTCCAGGATGGTCGAGTGGTTAGCGTCGCAAGCAGAAGTCAACAAGGTGCCGGTTCGAGACCTGGAAACATCACTTACTTACTTTCTCCATTTCTTTCCATTTAATTTGTATATAACAATATGCTTCATTCAACTAATTCATGTAAAGTCAAACGTACACGTACAAATGCAGTATATGCTAGGAAATATTAATTTTGGTATTCTTATTTTTAGATCCTTCCTCTATTCTAGATATCCAGGGAATATTCCCATTAGATCCCCTCGATATTGAGGGGACATCCCCTCACTATCCCAATTTTATTCCCCTGTTATCGAGGGAATAATAATTTCGGTATTCCTTGCCCTTCCCTTGTAATCGAGGGAATATTCCAAGGATAATAGATTTAAATCCCATCATTATTCGCTCGATATCATTTAGGGATATCCCCATATCGCAAAAACATCAAAATAGGGCATACCCTCGATAACTTTGGGAATAATCCCAGGGAATTTCCCCGGAATATCCCGGGGATAATTTTTTGTTACCTGGGAAAATGTGATGGCGTCGATGAAATATTATTATGTAACAATTTGGAAAAGTTAAAAAAATGTATACATATTACAATAATATAGGCAATTTGATTAGGATATAATTTTAATTACCTGTACGAATTAAATACTATATGAAAATTTCTAAAGGTTATTGTATTAAAAAATAGATATATTTCATTAAAAAGCGCCTCAAAATATCAGCATCACAATAAATTCATTTAGGAGAATAGTGTGTATTATTCATTCTTGCTATTGACCAACGTGGAATATGAACAAAGAATTTGATATTTCATATTTTATAAAATAGTGGATATAGTGAATAGATTTATAAACAAAAACTAGTCATATATACAGACAACCTTTGAAATTAGGTATATCACCATAGACATCTGAAGTCCTCTGTTCATATCTGTCAGAGAAGATCAATGTTCTCGGCTTCTGTTTTGATTATTTGTTGGTGCGGTAAAAAGCTGCTCTTCCTTTTGGTGCTTTGCCTTCAATCAACTAAAGCGACTGAGATAATATTTGCAATGCAGTTCAACAGATGGTAACAAACACACTGCAAAATGGGATGCAGTTTCGCCTCATGGAACCAAAAGGAGAAAAATGAGAGATTATAAGATGTTAAGGGACGCTATACACCAAAACATGGATGATTATAAGATGTTAAAGGACACAAACATCAAAACATGGAAGATTATAAGATGTAAAAGAAGACAAACGTAAGAATATGGAAGATTATAAGATGTTAAAGAACACAAACACCAAAACATGAAAGATTATAAGATTTTAAAAGACACAAACACCAAAATATGGAAGATTATAAGATGTCAAAGGACACAAATACCAAAAAGTGGAAGATTATAAGAAGGAAAAGGACACAAACATCAAAAAATGGAAGATTATAAGATTTTAAAGGAGACAAAATACAAACATAAATATTGCTACCATCCTACATATCGTGTGTGCAGCCACTGCAGAAAGCCTTGTTTATCAGGGCAACATTGTCACATTGTTGCACCAATATTGGCAATGTTGTAACAATATTTCGGCAATTTATTAACAGTATTGCTGAAATTTTTGCTGTAAGAATATTGAGGACAATGTTGTAACAATAGTGCGGCAATATGTTGTAATAATATTGCGTCAATGTTGAAACAATATTGCGGCAATATATTGTAACAATGTTACAGCAATGTTATAACAATATTGCGTCAATGTTGAAACAATATTGCGGCAATATATTGTAACAATGTTACAGCAATGTTTATAACAATATTGCGTCAATGTTGTAACAATATAGGGGCAATATGTTGTAACAATATTACGGCAATATGTTTGTAACAATATTACGGCAATGTTGTAACAACATTGGTTTAATGTTGTAACAACATTTGGCCAATGCTGCACAAGAAACATAGCTACCGAGGTGTTTCTCATCAATAGTTTTAACAATGTTAGTCTGTGTCTATAGGATGTGATCTCAAAGCAAAAGTTTCTAACAAACAAAACTTTTGCTTCATTCACTGAGAGTATTTCCCTCTCGATGTTTTGACTTCCTCTCCTCCACTTCCACCTCTAAACTTACAACATATAATAATATTTACTGTATATCTATATTGTACAACTTGGTAAATTGTATTATCTGAAGAAAATGGTTTAGTGATTGTATTAAATATATATAGGGAGAACGTGACAGTGCTCTGAGTATGAACAATCAGTGTTAGGAAAAAAGGAATTGATATTGAATAGCAATAGGAAAAATTTAAAAAAAGGTTTCGATACCCTCTCTTGATTTAGTTATTCATTTAATTAGAAACTGTGCTATTAGTTCACAAAAATTAATTTTGTGAAATAGCAACCTACGTACCACCATTTGAATAAACACTAAACCAGTATATGTCGCAGTTAACGTTTTTAAAATGCTCCACCAAACGATAGACTTGATAGTTAATTATAAAGAGAATTAGAATTGAAATTATTTATATTCCCCACTAGGGTAGCTGTCATATCAGAGTTCGAATTTAACTGAACAAACTTTTAATCTTAGTGGCAAACACCAGTTATTTCTAAAGTCTCCTATAAAGAAATTCTAGGAGGACGAAGAATTGAAAGTTTAGATTGAGTAGAAATTTAGTCAGAGCAAAGATCTAGCTGTATTAAGAGTTGTAGAAAAGAACTTCAGGAAGATGGTTAGACCGATTAGCATCTCTATACCGAGTTGAGGTTTGAAGATAACTCCTTTATGTAATTTTTTTTAAGGCTATAGGTTGAAGACGCAGGTATAAGATTTGTTCGCACAGAAAATGTTAAAAATGTCCCCTATTCTGCAGACTGGACCAGTTCCTGCAGTCTGGGTACCCTGACTGCAGGAACTGGTAAACTGCCAGTCTGCAGAATATGGGAGATTTTTAAGTGTCGAATATCATTGAAATCACCGATTTCTCTCCATTCTCCTCCAATTCGTCAATAGTTAGGTATAGATTGGCAAATTAGTTGAATAGTAATCAGCGAACATATTGCTACTAACTGCCTGATACTAATATAGTAAACCTAAATAATCAACACAAACAGCATACCTCGATTGTCCTTACTATATTTCAATTCTGTTTCCCGCTTTTGAAATCAGATGGCACCACGACTCACTTTTAAAATAGAAATAGAAATTATGCATGTCACAAAAATGCAAATATTTTGCATGTGTTTGCCTGTTGTACCTTCAAAATTTATTTTTTATTATTGCCTGAAAATTTCTTCTTCTTTTTTAAGGAAATTGTAAAATGGTATTAATGACTGAGTGAAATTTTAAGTGTTTCATCAATAAATCCTAATCCATATCTTTATTTATTCTCTAAAATACATGAACGTCATTTGGAGGTAATAATCTTATAAGCTATATGTCTTATTGTATATCAATAATTATATATATTAAATGAAAATTTAACATTTTCTTATTTAAAAGAATTCTTAAAATAAGCAAGAATACCAATAATCCAATACATTTAATGAATTTTAGTTAATATACAATTCTGATAAAATTATAAAGGGTCTAGTGGTAGTTAGTTTGAACCTTTATCCGATATTGCTCGTTTACGACAATAGCTACTTTTCAGGAGAGGCATTTTAAAACGCTCTCTATATTGTGAATAGCCCCTAAACGCCATAGGGAGCGTCATGAACATCAAATAAGCCTGTACAGTTTTCAGAAGAAAAAATAATTAATATTTACTAAGTAAAATACGATTAAAACTTTCATATTTCACTGAAAGTATTACTTCATAACATTTACATGCTATGTTGTTGGAATTAACAGTAGCCCCACTAGCAGAGAGGCTACGAATATAACACTCTTGTTTATATTTTTTTAAATTTCTTTTTGATTTAGAAATATAACTTTTTTTTAATTTTTTTAATTTTTTTTGTAGTCAAAAATATAACACTCTCACAAAAAAAAAATCGTTAAGATCGAAATGTACATATGGATTACTCAAAAATACATTTTATGTTATATAACAACCAACATGGCTAAAGCAAATTCTTCGATGGATATATATTTTTCCACATAGATCATAGTCATTTTCACGATGACTTTAATCAGCACTTAAATTTTTATAATAAAATTAAAGACACAGAAAATTGACTGTGTTGATAAACATATTTGCCTTTCTCAGTACACTCTAATTCATTTCTCTGAAAACCTTCCAAAGCTACAACAACAACAACAACAACAACAAGCAAATGTCCGATATGCAGTGCGGCTCACAAAGAAAACTGCAGTCTGAAGAGTTTCAAGAACTGCAAGTTAGTAGATGCACAGTTGCATCTGCTTTAGAAAATGCAGTCTGCTCCTAGAATATAAAGAGTAACATGAACTGCTCTTTGAATCCACTCTTGGAATGGTAATTTAATTGGAATCTTGGAATTGCATTCGAAAAGAACGAAAATGAAAATGATAAGGAAAACTGAATAGAAAAATGATGAAAAGAATATATATATAATATGTTAGATGATATTATCCCATTGTACTATCAGAGAAAAGAGTCTCAGTGACTCTTTTCTCTGATAGTACATCATCACAGTGACTCTTTTCTCTGATAGTAAATCATCACAGTGACTCTTTTCTCTGATAGTACATCATCACAGTGACTCTTTTCTCTGATAGTACATCATCACAGTGACTCTTTTCTCTGAGAGTACATCATCACAGTGACTCTTTTCTCTGATAGTACATCATCACAGTGACTCTTTTC
>CANNZV010002000.1:0-118634 GCA_947561585.1 Caprella mutica
GATGGTTAGGAGTATAAAGAAGTGTATGGTAACTATCTGACATTGTGAAGTTATTGATGGTTAGGAGTATAAAGAAGTGTATGGTAACTATCTGACGTTGTGAAGTTATTGATGGTTAGGAGTATAAAGAAGTGTATGGTAACTATCTGACGTTGTGAAGTTATTGATGGTTAGGAGTATAAAGAAGTGTATGGTAACTATCTGACGTTGTGAAGTTATTGATGGTTAGGAGTATAAAGAAGTGTATGGTAACTATCTGACGTTGTGAAGTTATTGATGGTTAGGCTCTGATGAAAAATCAAGTTTTGGATGATAGGTTTAGATTATAATAAACTTAAAATTAGATTGTGATTTTTTTTTTCAAAAAATAATCTACGAAAGTAATGTTGATGACTAACTACGGAAATCTTTTCTGTTATTCTAAATTCAAGTTCAGTATTTCATTATCAATTAGTATTTACAGTGGCTTTCCGTAGCTAAATATTCAGCATTCTACCTATTCTTGCATACATTATAATGTGTCGAATACCCAACGCTTCAACCTATATTAACCAACTCCCTAGGTACTTAAGGTGAATTTAATACGGCACTCTGGATTGAATTTGCTGAGAGTTAATTGACTTTGTGTGTATAATAAGAGGAATTATAATGACTTTATTAGCTTAGGAATTCAGGCCTACGTCTCAGGCCTACGTCTCAGGCCTATAAATTACTTAGCTGCTTAAATCTACATTGTTACGGTGAATGAGGAATACATTGTTACGGTGAATGAGGAATACATTGTTACGGTGAATGAGGAATACATTGTTACGGTGAATGAGGAGTACATTGTTACGGTGAATGAGGAATACATAGTTACCTTGTTAGATTAGTATGTTGTTAAATGATATTACTAGTATATTACTTTGATGTATAGGCATTCCCCGCTCTTGTAACGTCCCATACTTATGACAATCGTATAAGTGTGGGACATGTTTCGGTTTTGGTAACTCTGGTTTGGAAAATAGTTAAGAAGTAATTTTGGTAATTTTGTTGTTTGTTTTCAGCTTAGTTTTTTCGCTGTAACTTTTGCAGGTGGGATAGATTTAAAAAAAATTGTAAGTAAAGAATATTATTTATCATAAAACTATTATTAATCTAACCCACCTGCATAATTTACGTCTAAAACAATTTAACTGAAAACAAATAACAATATTACCAAAATTACTCCTAATATTTTCTATACCAGGATAAATAAAAGCGATACATGTCCAAAACTTATTCGACATTTCATAAAGTTCATAGTTCCTATTGATGATGTTCATCTCATCTTAATGAATTCATTCATCACTGCTACATCGCAGTACCTAGTAGCATCACTTCTTTATCACTTCATTCATCACTACTACATCGCAGTACCTAGTAGCATCACATCATTCATCACTGCTACATCGCAGTACCTAGGGGCATCACTTTATTCATCACTTCATTCATTACTTCATTCATCACTTCATTCATTACTTCATTCATCACTTCATTCATCACAGCTACATCACAGTACCTATTTCTCAGAGGGCTTCACTTCTCCTATAATGCAATGAATCCAATTCAGTGAACAGTGGGAAGCCCTAACAAACACCATTCACACCAATTCATCTCAATGCAGAGAATGGTGTGTGATGGAGTAGGTGTACTATTGGTGTCTATTGGTGTCTTTTGGTATAGGTGTACTATTAGTGTCTGTTGGTATAGGTGTACTATTAGTATTAGTGTCTGTTGGTATAGGTGTACTATTAGTATTAGTGTCTGTTGGTATAGGTGTACTATTAGTATTAGTGTCTGTTGGTATAGGTGTACTATTAGTATTAGTGTCTGTTGGTATAGGTGTACTATTAGTATTAGTGTCTGTTGGTATAGGTGTACTATTAGTATTAGTGTCTGTTGGTATAGGTGTACTATTAGTATTAGTGTCTGTTGGTATAGGTGTACTATTAGTATTAGTGTCTGTTGGTATAGGTGTACTATTAGTATTAGTGTCTGTTGGTATAGGTGTACTATTAGTATTAGTGTCTGTTGGTATAGGTGTACTATTAGTATTAGTGTCTGTTGGTATAGGTGTACTATTAGTATTAGTGTCTGTTGGTATAGGTGTACTATTAGTATTAGTGTATGTTGCTATAGGTGTACTATTAGTATTAGTGTCTTTTGGTATAGGTGTACTATTAGTATTAGTGTCTGTTGCTATAGGTGTACTATTAGTATTAGTGTCTTTTGGTCACAGTGACTCTTTTCTCTGATAGTACATCATCACAGTGACTCTTTTCTCTGATAGTACATCATCACAGTGACTCTTTTCCCTGATAGTACATCATCACAGTGACTCTTTTGTCTGATAGTACATCATCACAGTGACTCTTTTCTCTGATAGTACATCATCACAGTGACTCTTTTCTCTGATAGTACATCATCACAGTGACTCTTTTCTCTGATAGTACATCATCACAGTGACTCTTTTCTCTGATAGTACATCACCACAGTGACTCTTTTCTTTGATAGTACATCATCACAGTTGCTCTTTTCTCTGATAGTACATCATCACAGTGACTCTTTTCTTTGATAGTACATCACCACAGTGACTATTTTCTCTGATAGTACATCATCACAGTGACTCTTTTCTCTGATAGTACATCATCACAGTGACTCTTTTCTCTGATAGTACATCACCACAGTGACTCTTTTCTTTGATAGTACATCATCACAGTTGCTCTTTTCTCTGATAGTACATCACCACAGTGACTCTTTTCTTTGATAGTACATCATCACAGTTGCTCTTTTCTCTGATAGTACATCATCACAGTGACTCTTTTCTTTGATAGTACATCACCACAGTGACTATTTTCTCTGATAGTACATACTCTCAGATATAGAAGATCTGGTCATAAAAAATGATAGGACTTTTCAATCGTGTAACTTTAGGGCTTTTTCGTATTGGCTCTACAGTTTCGGATCAGTGGCTATGGCTGCAGGGATTAGTTTATCTCAGATTTATCTACACATACTAGGTGTGATAGGAAACAGTTATGGTTAACTGGTCAAGAATACATGTATGTTCTACTCGGTCGTAGATGTATTGTTCGAAATTAAGTCAACTTCTATTTTAAATTTATTCATAGGTAGGTGACTTTGTTCATGGAGTGACCACTTTCATGGTGCCACGATTTTTCGCGAATCCCTTGAATTTAATTTCTTTTTGACGTCAGCGATATAGTCTTTGGTTTCAAAGTAGACATTAAACCCTCTATAAAATTTATCAACTATGTTTTATCCAGTAGTTGTTCAGCTATTACAATTTTTCATGGTTAAATCACAAACAACGGAATCGTACAGATTATCCCTCGGACACCAATTTGCTATTTTTTTTAATCACGGCTCCAAACCAATTAATTTCCGGTCATTTCAGTCAGTTTAATATAGGCTGGACGGGGAAAGTAGTTTTTAGCTGTAGCACAGCCGTCCCATTCTATTTTTGCAACTCTTAATGAATAATGGCGTTGATAAATTGAATCCAAGTCGAATGGGCAGTACTGCTGCATGGGGTGGCTTTTGGAAGGTTTTCAAATTGGCTTTGTTTCGTAGTTTCTACTGCTTCCACTAATCAAATTGTTAGATGATTTGGCGTACCGAATTGACCAGAGATTAGGTTTCTACCCTAACCCTTTCACAGCGGTGTTTTTCCTGCTCGTGATTGAAACTTTGTTGTTTTGGATGGTGTCAGATGTTTCTAGAACAATAATGGTATTTCTTATCAATTTACTATTTTTGTAATATGACATGTTTGTTCTACTTGTATCCAACTTTTCTTGACTTATATTTTGGGTTGTATATATCCCCCACATCAAATTGAAATAGTAATAAATATGGGATGACTTAAATTCAAACTCATATAAAATTTGTGCCATTTTAGATACTGCATAAGAGGCATATTTTCAATCAGTTTCCTAATAAAAATAAGTACAAAGAATGACTGTAACCAGAAGATATCGCAAATATACTAATTTGTATACTAAACAAATGCATATTTCAAATACACTAATTTGTCCAAGAAATGTTTTATTTTGTTTTATAAAAGTGTATATATTTAACACTTTTACATTAATAGCCAGGTGTAAATATATAATATTGTTATAGTGATTTATACCGAATCATACCATATGAACACATGAAAAATGTTTATCTATCGATTACAGTTATAAAATTAGATAAGCTAATCGGGTAGACTGTATCTTTAAATTTTATTAATTCTCATAAATAAATGAATTATGTATATTTACAATATAAAACTAAAATAACAGGGTACTAAAGGAATAAATGTGAGGTACATTTTTAAAGTTTGATGGTTCCATAAGATGTAGGAAATTAATTTTGAATTCTCCAGTTTATATTCCAGAATTTTTTTTAATGGCTAGTTTTGTAAATATATTAAATGTGAAATTAAAATTTACAATATAAGTTTTTCACGAACTATTGCTTATACATATTAATGAATCTAATTTCAAAGAGAATTAAGAAGCACTAACTATAATTAATAAATTTAACTGACTAATTATCGTAATATTAAATGAGCAATTAACTTTATTGTGTGAAACGTTAATGTGCTACACTAGCATGAGAGTTGCTATTGACTGTATCTCCAAAAGTGCTATGAAGAGGATTATAACGCACTTTCTATTCTGTCTCTAATTAATGACTGTATAATGTTTCGTGTTTATGAAAAATTAAAAATTCGTCTCCTGATATGAAACAAAAGATTCTTAAAATAGGATTACAATAGCTAAATAATTAAAAATGTAATCTTGAATTTCTAATTACCTTCAACAAAGGGTGTTTTCAATTTTCATAATGCAAAATACATATATGTAGCTAAAATATATAATGTAAAATATAAAGTATGTAGACTCTATCATTTAATATTGAATAAAGCATTTCGGGGACTAATTGTCCGTGTATGAAATGTCTGCTTGACAGAATGTCTGCTGGACGGAATGTCTGCTGGACGGAATGTCCGCTGTATGAAATGTCCGTTGGACGAAATGTCCAGCAACGAGACCCAACTCACCTCCTACTTTCATCTCACTTAATGCTACTCTTACTGTGCAATATTGCTATTGGTGAAAAAATATCTTTTTCAAATCCATGTGGTTGCATTTCAAACAAATCGTAAGAAAATTGGAAATATTCAATCCATGTATTAAGTGATCGAAATACCGTGATGTCCCAGTTGCGACGAATGGGTTAAATTCAAAGAATGAAAGTTGAGACTTCAAATCCTTGAAATAGTCTCCCATTATCATCACGCTTCTTGTTTCGAAAAGAATTTTGAGTCTAGACATAAAGGAAACTTGATCACCTGAGCTTATTAGAATACATTATAATTTTTATTCATTATTTACTTGATAATTAACTTCAAAGGGAAGCTTAGTACTTTTTAAAAATGACTTAAGAATTCTAATACATATTCACTGGTTGATCTTTATGAACTTCTTTTTATGAAAAAATGAATGGAATTTCTACTAAATGTTAGATTAACGCAGAAATAATTTAGTGTCAGTTTGCAAGTTTAGTGCACAAATTTATACATGAGGAGAAATGAACTTTAGAAAGTGAATATAAAAAATGTATTTGTCGAATAAAAATTAGGGTGTATAAAGAAAATCCATTTAAAACTTGAATTTTGAGTATACATTTTAGAACACAAATTTTTATTTCATTTTTCGTAAAGTGAATTCAGAAAAAAATATTTTAGAAAGAGTTTTTTCTCTCGAATACCTGCATTCTTCTTCTTTCGAATTCTCTCTTTTCGAATCCTTTTGAAGATCAAATCTACTGAATTGAAGTGCCTACCTACTCCTAATTTTCCACTCAATCTGTCCCCACTCTTTGATGCCGTTCGAGTGGAACCGAAACTCCATATTCACTCATCTTTCCATACTAATGATGGTAGAATAAATCTAAATAATCCATAGACAGGAATGAATATGAATAAATATATTTTCGGTGAAAAAGATCGTATATCATAAACCAGAAAACTTAAAAAAACAAATGGTTATTAATTCTTATTCTGAAGATAATTCTTTAACAGTAATAATTATAAAATAAGTATTTTTAATCACGCTTTCTCAAGAGAAAAGTTTACTCAGTTTTCAGGGCCCGTCCGACCCCTAGGGTCAAAGTTTTAATTATTCACATGGTCGTAAAGTTGGCGGTACTTTATGTTCCGCCATATTAAAAACTTCTCCTAAGTACCTATTTAAAAAAAATGAAGAATATGAACATTTCATTATCATATAGCGGAATATCGGGTGAGTGGCAACTTAGCACTAAGAAAAAAATTGCGAGTCAACCTGACTCATCGCTTGAGTCAAGGCTGCAAAACTCTACTATTGGAGTCTTTTTTCTTGATTGACTCTACTTGAGTCAATCTGACTATGAATTAAGAGTCAATATGACTCTTGTTTTTGAGTAAAATGTT
Organism: Caprella mutica; assembly: GCA_947561585.1. NCBI lineage: Eukaryota > Metazoa > Arthropoda > Malacostraca > Amphipoda > Caprellidae > Caprella > Caprella mutica. Next base: position 6,509 of record CANNZV010002000.1, read on the forward strand.
AGGATGAGTCAAATTGACTCACATTTTTGTGGTGGGTTTGGGACAAACTGAAACACAAATTTCGAATCAATCTGACTCGTACTTTTTTCTCATTGAGGTTCTGAAATACCTTTAGAAACCCGTACGTTAACTTCCACTTTCCAAGTACTACAACCTCAATCCCCCCGCCCCCCCTCCCCCCAATTGATGTGTTTTATAGAGAAAATTATGGTGGGGCCATAGGAGATTACGGGGAACATTTCTCACTATAATATTACTAGGTATCTGTAAACGGCGATTGAAAAAGTCGCTAATGAGTTCCTCTCCCTCTGTTGGCGTTTATTTACATTACTCAGATTGGAAATTTATTTTACTTACTTTATAGCTTCAATCATGATATTTACATTGGAATTTAAAAGGCAATATTTATCATTTCCCTTAATCTGAAACAATTAAATGATAATTTGATAAAAGCAGTACTGTTTCTGACGCTACAAAGTGCAATCTGTTTTAGTTTTTAAATTTTATATGTAAAATTAAATAATTATTAGGCTAGTTAGGGCAAGTTACGAATTATCGGTCAGTATTACATCTTCGGTCATACAAGAAAAACGATATAAAAATTATTAGATAGCGCTGTGTAATAATGATTTTTATATTGTTTTTCTTACATGATCGAAGATGTAGTACTGAATGATAATTCGTAACTAACCCTATATCGAATTTTGATGTCAAATAAGAAGATTATATTGTGTAATTATGGTAAGAATTATAGAGTTAATCTTCACCTTGATCTACCTGTATACTGTTTTCCTATGCACATACATATTTAGCTGTATACTGCACTTCACCTTGATCTAACTGTATACTGCTGTTCCTGTATACAGATCAACCTGTATGCTGTTTTCCTATGTTCATATTTACCTGTATACTGCACTTCTCGTGATCTAATTGTATACTGCTGTTTCTGTATAAAGGTCAACCCGTATACTGTTTTTCCTATTAACAGATCTATCTGTATACTGCTCACCATCCTCTATACAGCTCACCCTGTGTATTAATCATCCTAAATACGGGTACTCTTTACGGAGTACCCGCGCTAACTACATTTGCCGATTAAAAATCATGACGAAATAATGAACGTTGGGGGAAATTATCGTCAAGTTCCTTTCTCTTAGAGATGAGATTACCATTCAGGAATGCAACTGGAATTGTATTGGGAATTTGTAAAGGATAATTATTTTTCAGATGTTTGTTCGCCTAATTGGATTCCCAGATTACGAAGCTAATTTAATTAGAGTAACAAGAGAAAATTATTCAAGCTTTGGTGTATTTACCAGGTTTTGTTGTCTTTGGGGTCTGTTCCATTAGAACTCTCTAATGCAAAATTTCTGTAACATTTGAATTACTATATTTCGTTCATGTGCATAATGTAAATAATATTCTTAGAATTTTAAATTACGTATAATTAGAATTTAAAATCACACGTGTCTCTGGTTTCAAATATTCTTTTGTTTTGTGTTAATTAATAGAGACTATCAAGTATAAGAATAATTGAATCCATTTTTTGATAATTTAGATTTAAAAATATCTCATCATATAATTTTTCATTTTCTTTATTTTTTATTAACTTTTTCGGTCACGACGATTTTTGGTATCGAAAATCATGTATTAGTTCAAATTATAGCGTACAATTTATGAGTTGTAGATTACCGTTCACAAGGTATATGGTACCATTATTTAGTTATAGGACCCAATTATATAATAATTGAGTACCATATAGCAGTACCTAGTTCCATACCTATTGTACAGTTCAAGAACGAGTTCCTGGATGTACTTTTATCTCTTGATTAGATTTCTTTGACCTGTGTTAAGTTTGTGGCATCGTTATGTCAGTCATTTTCCTTTCTACAGTCCATACCTTTTGTCTTGGATTGGGGCAAGTAGGTACCTACAGTTTAATTCAATTTATAATGCTTCAGCCCCCGCTATCTACAGCTATTCCACGGGAATTTTACTGCAGTTTTACTGCAATTAAAGGTATTAGCCTAAATTCTACTTTACGGAACCATGGACTATCATCTCCGCCTTTATTGAAGCATAAAATAGCATTCCAGACGAAGGTAGAAAGTCATTATTTTAATGCTCAAATTGTTTCCCGGGAAATTCTTCTTATCAGACCAGTTATTTTTCCAACCAAGGTATATTGATTTAAAATATTTCTATTTTAATGCGTTTAATATATAGACTTTTCTATATCATTCTCATTTATTTCTATCAGACTATTATAGCTGATGTTTATATTGGTTAATCATGAAATTGAAATTGGATATCGTTAATTATTTTCCTATTGAATAAGTGGAATCAATTTCCAAAGATGATAATTATTCATGGCCTACTTAATATACATTAATCTATTATAATTAATAATATATTAAGTAAACCAGGGATATTATAGTAATAACAATAACGCATTCCTCAGAGTATAATAAATGCATCAATTTATAGTGATAATAACTACAAATATTTACTCCAATTCAGTAATTCCTTTAAGTGTATTCCGATCACGATCTGCCTCCCAAAAGTCTCCAGTTTATCCCAGTTAGGGTAAGATTTTGAGTCGTAAACTCTGATGTTTACTAATTCCTTTTAACGAAAGTTAGTTGAGTTTATAGGTATAATATAGGTATCCCTATAATTAGGGATGCTACTTACCAACAACTTTATAATTGGCTCACTTAGTTTATGAGGTTTTTGTTTTAAATATTCATGTTTAGCTGCTTAAGTTTGCTGATCAAATACCAAACAATTATCAGGTTAGTATATTTTAATTACTAGATATTACAATATAGCCTATTTACAGTACTGAAGTGGAAGAAGAATAGGATAAAGGGGTGTATATATATTTTTGAGCGTCTCCTTTAGTTTGATTCCCGATGAAAGAATTTTTTTTTATAAATTTATTATTTCTTAATGTTCATGATTTTTTATTATCACTCTGAGGTATATCGTAAATTTTGGGAAAATGAAATCATGAAAGACAGAACTCTTATGTCTTGGAAATAATTTCAAAACCAACGAAGACAAAATCAATTGGCGAAAATGTACAGTTGTACACTGTTCAATAGGAGTAAAGTAATCATTTAGCACCCTAGATGTAACACATCATTTAGATCATAATGAATATCAATATTTTTCAAATATAAGAAACAATTTAATTCTATTATTACTTTTTCACTAATATCCAGGTGAATCTGAAAAAAAAATTCGTACTGTGAACATCTCATTAGTCAGAGTACATATACATTATCCTCTACGAAATTGAAAATGTTAATCTTGCTGAACACTAACTCGTATATTTAAATTGAAAATAAACAGTCCTCTTGAAATGCTTTAATTTTCGTAACGGTTGATGTACTGAGGTATGAAATCCTATCAGCGAATTGGCTGCCGGAATTAGCATCTAAATGCCCGCCTCGAGATATCCTTTGCATCCTTAGTTGATCGTCTTACGGTTCCTCTGCGAAGGAATTTAAGGTGCTATGAAAATGTTGTAGTCGGTTGTTATGCCTGGCCAAGTACCTATGGAGTGACATGTGGTTTAAAATATACTGTTGTGATGAAGCTGGAAGTTAAATTATGTGGAGTTATGGATATAAATTCATTTCTGGAATTATAAATTCAAAGTTTACGATTGGTAATGTGATACATATTTTAAGTAATTTATTCCCCATTTTAAACGTGGATTTTGTTTTGGGACTCAGACTTATGAGTTTCGCCAAAAAAGCTTAAAACTGAAAACGAAGACCATCCACAGACCAACCAAATTAATTACCAAAACAATTCTCTAAAATAAATAAAAGCAAGACTTGTCCCACACTTGACGTGAGAAGAGCGGGGTATGCCTGTAGTCTATACGGTGTGATATCATTTGGAAATTTCAAATTTGTTTCATGGTTAAACTTGAAATGCATTGTCAGAGCAGTGTGATCGAAAAAGTTAGGCTTCTTATATCTAAAATTTTAAAAGCGGTATGTCCCAATTTTTTTTTTAAATTAAAAAAACTGCTGCAAAATAATGTTTTTGCAGATGATAATTTTAAGGATAACTCTTCTCTGATTGGTCGGCAAGAAGGAGGAGCCAGCAGTGGTATGTCTCCTGTTGGCTCCTCCTCCCTACATATAGTTATGAGTTGAATTAAACTATTTTTCAAATAATATGTACTTAGCAACTCTCCATAATGTAGTGTGCTGTATCCGGTAGTTTGCTGTAATACACACTTCATGAATACTTAATAACCTCACAGAAGGGTTGAGAGGACGGTTTTCTTCAATATCCATACCGGTCAACGAGCTAGTAACCTTAAAAAATATTTTCCTAAAAATAATCCACGAAAATCAATATTTTTTAAACTAAATTCTTAGTGGTCTTAGTCATTTCTAACCTTAGAGGTACAATGGAAATTTCATAGTATAGCTGTTATTAATTTAATGATAGTATATAGGCCGTATAGTTACCAAGCACGTTCAAAGATTTAGGTTGAAATCCTTTTGCTGGACTGATATGAAGTGTCTGATCCTCACTCTAATACCGAGCTATTAACTCTGTTCGACCGTGGAATTCGAATTGGATATTGAGGGAAACAGTTAGCGAGATTCGAAAATTGCGATTGATCGAATTGATGTGTTTGGTGTTGAGTAATATCTGTCAGTTTAATTACCTTTTTGAATTTCAGAAAATACCGAAATCAAATATTGTACCGAACATATTTCAGATAGAAAATTACGATAGATTCGTTAAAAAAGGCCTTGTTACACGGTGCGAGTAAACGTGCGAGTTGGCCTAGCGAGTTACTGTAGTGCAGCTACTTGCACAGCGTGACCGCATCAGTCGAGTAACTGTCATACAAATTCAATGCTATTAACATTGAGCTACTGGCATGCGAGTACAATGGAACAGCTACTGTCCACTGTCATGACAGTAACTCGCACCATGTAACAAGGCCTAAAGATTACTTCGGGTTAAATTAAATTTAGAACTTATTACCTCGCGTATTAACACAAAATTTATCAGAGTGGGTCATATGAACTTAATAATGATAATACATTAGCAGTTTGGGTCTGCTGGCTATTTATTCCTCTTGATATTAGTTCTACATTCATAAAATTCAAGAAAGAATTCGGCCAATATTTTTTGGGACCAGAGCCAACCAATCTCAGAAACTCTACGGACTTCATTACCACGAACTTAGGAGATAAATATCACACTATTCTTTCTTTGAAGTAGACACATTTGACCTATTAGAAACATAGTCATTCTGGTATGAGGATATACTGGTATGGAGATATACTGGTATGGAGATATACTGGTATGGAGATATACTAGTATGAGGATATACTGGTATGGAGATATACTGGTATGAGGATATACTGGTGTGAGGATATACTGGTGTGAGGATATACTGGTATGAGGATGTACTGGTATGGAGATATACTGGTATGAGGATATACTGGTGTGAGGATATACTGGTGTGAGGATATACTGGTGTGAGGATATACTGGTGTGAGGATTTAATGGTATGGAGATATACTGGTATAAAGATATACTGGTATGAAGATATACTGGTGTGAGGATATACTGGTATGAGGATGTACTGGTATGGAGATATACTGGTATGAGGATATACTGGTGTGAGGATATACTGGTGTGAGGATATACTGGTGTGAGGATATACTGGTGTGAGGATTTAATGGTATGGAGATATACTGGTATAAAGATATACTGGTATGAAGATATACTGGTGTGAGGATATACTGGTATGAATATATACTGGTATGAAGATATACTGGTGTGAGGATATACTGGTATGAAGATATACTGGTATGAAGATATACTGGTGTGAGGATATACTGGTATGAAGATATACTGGTATGAAGATATACTGGTATGAAGATATACTGGTATGAAGATATACTGGTGTGAGGATATACTGGTATGAAGATATACTGGTATGAAGATATACTGGTATGAAGATATACTGGTATGAAGATATACTGGTATGAAGATATACTGGTATGAAGATATACTGGTATGAATATAAACTGTTAAAATGATATATTGGAATAAAGGTAACATAATATAATGAATAAATTATCAGAAAAAATCTTCCTATTTATTCTGTTACCCAGATAGATAATTATGGTGGGGCCATAGAAGACTATATGGGGTCTCCTCTACGTTGACTCCAAGTAATATTCTTTTGGCGCATATGGTATGCAAACCAGCATATTTTCCTACCGAAAACACGGTAACATCGATAAGGAACTGGTCACATAGTTTTGATAACTCTTCAAATTGGTAAGGAATTTTCCCTACATACGGCAACGATATGAAAATATTTTTGCATTGGTCAAAAGGAACTCAATTCGATTGGAATATAATCTAACTTGTTCGATAATCAGGAAGTTATTGGCAAAACTCCCGAACTTTATTATCAGGAGTTCAGAATTTTGCCGCTGATTCCATCGACTGCTATATCATATAGGGTAGGTTACGAATTATTGGTCGGTTTCACATCTTCGATCAAATGTGTAAGAAAAACTATATGATAATTATTATTGAATTTATAATTTTTTTTATTGTTTTTCCTTATGTAACTGAAGATGTGAAACAGACCGATAATTCGTATCTAACCCTATATCACATGATGGGGGTTTCGATCCCTTATTATATATAGCACCTGGTGGGGGTTTTCAATCCCCTAACATGTATACACCTGATGGGGGTTTCAATCCCCTAACATGTATAAACCAGATGGGGGTTTTCAATCCCCTAACATGTATACACCTGATGGGGGTTTCGATCCCCTATCATGTATAAACCTGATGGGGGTTTCGATCCCCTGTGAATTGGGGTCAACGACTTCTTACCTCTCTAATAAGCAGCATTACGAGCTGTAGAATCTTTTGCTGCTAACGAGGCGATTCAACTTATTTTCAGCAGGCAAGTTTGATGATAAAATGAACATAGACACGACCTATATATCATTGCATACAGGATCATTTGATATTAAAAATAATATTTTATTTTATCTCTTTTTAGCTTTGCAACTGATTGCAACTTAGTGCGTTGACTCCGAAATTATTAACAAGTGCTTATTAACATGGAAATTTTTCTTGCTTAGGAAACTATATTACGTGCACTCGGTAGATTGCATACCTTCGTCGCCGCTTATAAATGACCATCATCATCAAATATGACTTGAGTTATGAATGACCTTTATTTCAGCCCTTGACCCGTTCACCCAAAATATCTTATAAAGTAACTGGATAATGTCCAATCGTTACACCAAGTTTCATGCAATTTTTTTTTTTTGAGTTATTAATTTATAAATGGCCTTGACCTTCACCATTGACCTTTGACCTTATCCCTCCAATAATTTAACCAAATGGTTCCTAAATATTGACCAATCGTCACTCCAAGTTTCTTGCAACATGATTGAACACTTTTTGAGTTATGAATGACCTTGACCTTTGGCCGGGTTGCTTCTCAAATCCTACCATCTGGTTTCTGGACATTGACCAAACGTCCCACTAACTTTAAGGCAATTTGGTTACATAAATTTTTAAAGTTATGCGAATAACAAGATGATAAATAAATGCGATGTAAAATATAACCTTCGGCTAATTTGCGAAGGTAATGACTTGTAACTTATTATTTTCTCATAATGCTACGCTTATTGTATTTGGCAACGAGATTCATAAAATAATGAATTCTAACAAATTCGTTGAGTAGCAATTGAATGTTTATTACATTTATAAGTTGCAACTAATTAATTTTCTAATTAAATATTAATCCATTTTCTAAAGAATTTTGAACGAGTAAAATTGTAAGTGTATGATATATTTAATTAAAATTTTAACATTGTTTCTGGGAATAATATAAGATTGTTTATTATATTTCGTCTAATTAGATTAAAATACATAATGGTTGGTATATTATATTAAATTGATATAGTTTAATTAAATTAAAATACTTGATTGTTGATATATTTTATTGAATTGGTATAACAAATAAGAGAAAAAGTTTTGGTGGGTCCGTAGAACATTTGGAAGATATCTTCTTTTAATCTTCTATGGCCCCACCATTGCTTCTAAGTGTAAATATCATTTCTTGAGACTGCCGAATGCTATTTGAGACACCAAATAGATTTTCTTTTGAGCTGTGTATCTGGTATCGATGTCCTTCGAGTGTTTGAGAGCAATTTATTTGAAGAGTTTGCAGTATTTTTAGCTTGCTTTCATTTTGCTTTGAAATAGCACAAACAGGTTCTTATTTAAAGATACCAATAGTTTTCTTCGTAAAAATGTTGCCTGAGTGAGTTCTTCTAAATTAATTTCTTCTCTTCCTTTAACTGATTTGTTTTAGAGAAAAAAATTTATTTCAAGATTAGCGGAAAAACGTTTCTAAATAGTGGGCTTGAGTCAATTATGAGTTTAAGTCATGGCGATTGAAGGAGCTAATGTTAGTGAAGTAAATCCTGCAACTTACTCTCCTAATAAGAACCTACTGCACGCACAAAGAAACCTCCTGCACTTCCTGCAATTGTCTCAACTTCTGCAGAGCAAACAGTTCTCACGAACCACAAAAATGTTGTGTTATGTAAGTTATACGTTTGGTATTAAGTGTTTATTTGAAGTCAAATTATATTATATCTATACATTATCTAACCAATTTTAAATGACGAAAACATTATATAGGATGAATATAAGTTGAGAATCTAGTATATTATGACGTCACAGTTTAAGCCAATAGTTGGTCACCCTGTATAATGTATGTATATAAGTATATTCAGTATGCATAATGTATATGTATAATGAAGTCAAGTAGATTTTTAATAAAGAATATCCCCTTTTTAAAGATATTCCTGAAACGTTGAAGCGAAGTGACTGTTTGTACCCCTCACAAAACAAGCTGTGGATTCCTAATCCGTGTTTCCTTTTGGCCAGTTTTTCTCTCGGTAAATTCCCCTCTATCCGTTTTGCCCGAAGACTAAAGACCTTCCTGTATTCCGGTGTACTTAACTCTAACAGAACTGTTAATGAGATCTCTTTCCTGTTTATAAATGCTCAGGTCCTGTTCTCGTATTCTAAAAAAACAGGAACACTCTATTGAGAATAAGTAATGTAATCAAATATTGAAAGAAATCTAACGTTTCTGATGGCTGCAACTAAACGTTTTAACTTCAACGTCGATTCATTCTATCTATTTTAGAATTCTTCTTGTGTTGCGTCTCTACTCCAAGTAATCCTTTAACATGTTAGGTCTTTTTGTGCGGATAAAAGGTATAATCTTCTTTGGAATAAAGGTATTACTTTTCATAATGGAATGTTTTTAATATGTAGGCACAAGTAACAATTCAATAGGTGTAGAGGTGTAATAGCTCCCATTATTTAGTTATAGGTGTAGCAGATCTCAATAGGTATAGAGGTGTAATAGTTCCCATTATTTAGTTATAGGTGTAGCAGATCTCAATAGGTATTCTTGAAAGTGTAACAAATCATAATAGTTCGGTAGAAAGGGGTAACATTTCAATAGGTATTAGTACAGGTGTAACAGCTTCCAATGGGTATTCCTAAAGTGGTATAAGAGATCTCAATAGGTATTCCTAAAGGTGTATGGGCTCTCAACAGGCATAGCTAGAGGTGTAAGACCTCTCAAAATATGTAACAGCTGTCAACATGATTTCCTAAAGGTATGATAGCTCTCAATAGGTATAACTAAAGGTGTAAAAACTCTTACTAAGTAGGTATAGAGGTGTAACAGCTTAATAAGCATTAGTACAGGTGTAACAACTTCCAATAGATACATATAACTAGAGGTGTAACTTGAGGTGTAAGAGCTTCCAATATGCATTCCTAAGGTATGATAGCTCTCAATAGGTATTACTAAAGGTGTAACAGTTCTTATTAAGTAGGTGTAGAGGTGTAACAGCTCTTATTAAGTAGGTGTAAAGGTGTAACAGGTCATTAGTCCTTTGCAATTCTTTTTGCTGCCCAATATCCCGTCTTTAGGGTATACCCTGTGTCTATTGTGGTGATTTACTGCACCTTTTGATTGATAAATGACCTATTGTGGGTGATGTTCTTGCAGCGATGAGTGATGCAGCAATGATGAGGCATCACACCATCAAAATGATGCATCACACTGAAAAAATAATAAACCATGCAGTGCAATGTATCATTAGTAGAAATGATACATGATATCTTGCACATGATACATCACATCATGAAAATGACATATCGAACAGTGTAAATGATAGATCATAGCGAATGGTACTATCGCTCAAAGAAGTACTGATGACATGTATTGTGTAGTTATTTTTTGTATTACGAAAAATACTTGGCTTGTGGGAAAAACTTTTATTGCCATTTATCGCACGATGTATTTAAATATTTATTACAAGGCCTTTTTCTATGACAATGTAAAATATTGTATAATATGAATAATTGAATATAGTATAGGAACATATATTATATATTTAAGTAATTCGATTACATTTTGTATTGAGTAATGCGATTATATATTAATTAAGAATTGTAATTTTTAGTACTTTAAAGAAAAGAAGCTGTGAAAAAGTTTTAGTAATTTGAATTAATATGATAATATGCTTTCTAGGGCAAGTTTCGAGTTGTAGGACAGTTCCGTGTTAACAACCATGAAAACTAGGATAATTATTTTTTAAGGTTTTTTATTCGTATCCATGATACCTGCTGGTAGCATGGATGCGAATTAAAAAGGTCATAATATACATGATCGAAAATATGAAACCGTCCGATAACTCGAAACTTACCCTATCTATTACAGGTTTGTTTGTGTTAAATATAACATTAATACACTCTACTAATTGATATTTAAATACTGTTCATTTTATTTTAATCATCTATTCGTAATTAGTTCATTAATCGTGGAAATTCTAACTCCAAATTCAGAAATAGATATTTCAGTTATAATAATATAGCGGAAATAATAAATATATAATAAAGAAATACCTCACATGGTTAAATTACATTAATATTTACATTGTATTAATACGGTTCAGTTACAACCATTTTCAAGGAAAGAAGTCTTTAAATTATGAACTGTTGTAATTTGTAGTCTATAATAATTAATTTCCTAATATCAAATCCTTTGTAAATTTATTTATTGTAATTTATCCCAAATTCAAAGAATGGCTATTGTATTCATTATAATTATTGACTAATCGAAATCGTTCAAATGTTTTTTTTTCCAAAATTCTTACACAACATGCAGTTCTGGTCCATTCTCTTTAACCCATTAATTATAATAACCATTTTCAACCCAAGGTTTTGAACTATTTTGTCTTTTGAATCTTGAATTTTGAGTATTTTGTCTTTGAATAGTCACCTAATTTTGAAAAATATTATACCTATATTTTCCTCTAATTTTACTTTATTTGTGTAACTAATAATGCCTGACGATTAACTGATGTTTTTATCTTTTTCCCCCCACCCCTCACCCCTCTAACACAAACATCTTATCACTAACAATCGACTAAAAACAATAACAACCTTGGTTGTTTTCAATAACAAAACAATGTTCAATTCGATACATCCGTTGACAATTCATTGATCATTAAATTCTTCCATCGCCAATTGGAAAATGCTCTGTGAAAATGACGTATTGTTCTCTTCGAAATTTATCTAATGCGCTGAAATGATATTGGGAAAACAATTCAACCTTATTTTCTAATTCTCAAAATACATTTTTTAAATTTACATCACTTCCAAAATTTTCGGTACTCTATTTCCATATCATCTACACAAACACATTCACGTTACACAGGCACTGCTTCAAGCTCACGATGTGGTCGCTCACGACGTCTATGGCGAAGAGGCAGTCCGCGTAACACCCCCACCGATGTTACCCTACCTCAACGGTAGCGATGACCTGGAATCCAACAGCGGCGAGATGGAACTGGATAACGTGACACGAGTGAGGCTCGTGCAATTCCAGAAGAACAGTGATGAGCCAATGGTAAGTCTAGTATACGATGACGACATTAGCAGTAAGACAGTGTGAGCCAATCAAATACGAGTGTGCGATGACGTCAGTAGAGGTAGGACTGTGTAAACCAATCAGAAATGAGTATACGATGACGTCAGTAGAAGTAAGAAAGTGGGAGCCAATGAGAAACTAGTATACGATAATGTCATTAGGAGTAAGATTGTTCAAGCCAACGTCTTTAAGATTAAGACTGTTTAAACCAATGAGAAACTAGTATACGATGACGTCATTAGGAGTAAGACTGTTTAACCCAATGAGAAACTAGTATACGATGATGTCATTAAGATTAGGACTGTTTAAGCCAATGAGAAACTAGTATACGATAACGTCATCAGGAGCAAGACTGTTTAAGCCAATGAGAAACGGGTATACGATGACGTCATTAGGAGTAAGACTGTTTAAGCCAATGAGAAACGAGTATACGATGACATCAGTAAGAGTAAGACTATGTGAACCAATGACAAACTAGTATATGATGACGTCTTTTGAAGTTAGACAGTTTGAGCCAATAATTACTAGCTTACGATAAAATCAGTTGGAAGACAATTAACATGAGTTAATTACACTTAAAATTTAATTTCCGTTGATCATTCTAGTATTATTTGAAATGGAAAACCGGTAATTATAGAATCAATTTTTAATGTGCATCATCAGAGTTAATGTTTCCTGATTAGTGTATATTATTATCTAATGTTTTTAATGATTCATGTCGATATCGATGTGATGAAAGACAAATATATGATATTGTTACGGTTAAAAGTGAGTGAATTTACAAAATCAGAAATATCTTTCTAGCTGTTCTATTTCAAATTAATTTTTTTGTCTGTTCAATCTCAAATTAAACTCCTTGACCCGTTCTATCTGAAATTATTCTTTCTGACTCGTTCTATCTCAAATTAATCTTTCACACGTTCTATCTCAAATTAATTCTTTCACACGTTCTATCTCAAATTAAACTCTGACTCGTTCCATCTCAAATTAAACTCCTTGGCCCGTTCAATCTCAAATCAATTCTTTGATCCATTACATCTAAAATTAATTTCATTGACTCGATATTCTAGTCACTTTGACCAGTTCTCTCTTCAATAAAATCAATCTGGTCATTTTGAAAAAAAAATCTGAAAAAAATGTATACGAATATATTCTAGTCAGTTTGACCATTTCACCCTCAAATATATAAATCTGTTTTATTCCCAGTCATTTTGACTCGTTTTCTCTCACATCATTCAAACCCTAGTAAACTGACCTGCATTTCTAGTTTCATTGTACATTCTCTAAACTTGATTAGAAGCCACTTTTAATTAACGTAAGGCATCGCTTCTGATTACATTTACATATGACTATTTGAACAACAGTTTGACTTTACTCAACCAAATGCACAATTGCACATACATACGAAACATCTCTGTTTTCCCTTCCTAAAGCGGAGCCAGTGTTACACAAAGAAAGATTTATATGTATAAAGAGCATATTTTTTCTAATCAACCATTTTTAGAGAGTAGACCAGCTTTTTTGGCTCTAATTTACTTGATTAATTCTGTAGTTCCAGTTTCTAATATTTTCACATTACGTAAAACTTTAATCGGTTCCTTTCAATTGATGGAATAAACAATTAAAACAAGGTTATCGTAAAACAAATCGATCTACAATTCAAAACTCATCAAGTTTTCACCTAATAATTGTTACAACGTTCGTCTCTCAAAATCAATGTTCATACGAAGTTCAAGCCACCTGTTCCCAAATGAAAAAAGAGCCATTCTCACTTCAAAACAATTTGCCTCCGGAACTTTGAGTTTTTCGCCCAAAGAACGCTCTCAGAATCTTGCCTAACTAATTCTATTAGGGCGAACTTTTTCAATTTACTATGTTAATCTCATGATAATGAAGGCTCTTTTGTGAAATCCTTTGGTTGAAATTGTAAAAAAGGTCATTATATAACAATCTGAGTTTCGTGTTGAATAAAATTAACTTGCTAGAACATCATCAAAGGTACTAGAAAATACACTATTTTCTTGATTTTATAATGAGTTGTATATGTCAGAATGGATCTCGTAGAAGCCATCAATGACTTCGTACTACAAAATTACCAATATACGCTTAGAGTGTTTATCACATTGTGCTCGGCCATTGTCTAAGAAGCTCTATTAACTCGTCTGCTATGTTAGATAGGATTCAATCTTCAAGATCAATGGCTATTTCCTTCTGAAGATTACGAAGCTCTGCCAACAGAGTCATAATACCAATTTACGACCATTTGGATTGCGATTACGACACTGGCCAATTTAGTTTCATGCACTCCACTTATCAGAATGAAAACATTCTAAAAGAGTGTGAAGTGCAATTTTAGGTCACTAAAACGATTCAAATGGACCAATTCTTCATCTTATCGCCCCTACGCATCATAAACGGAGTGTGCCATTACTCTTGAAAACTCAGCTGCGGTTTTGCATGATCACTCACCGGCGACAAGAGAGGGTGAGAATTCTTCCTAGAGTAATGGAGCCTCAGCACTGGCGGTTTTATATTCAGAACAAAAGACCCATTTGATATACTATGGACAGATCTTTAGAGCAATCACTCAAGGATTCATATACGGACAGATCTTTAGAGCAATCACTCAAGGGTTTATATGCGGACAGATCTTTAGAACAATCACTCAAGGGTTCACGTTATTCTAACAGTATATGCAACTGTGGAATTAAAAGAGGTATATCAATGCTTGTAAATAGTTTCAAAGATGAGGAATTCAAATCCCTCATCTTGAATAAAACAGTATTGATCTCCATGCTGGCAACACTCTAACCATAAAAGACTGGAAACATATGACTGTTCATGTTAAGAAAAATCAAATATTATTAGTTTTGGGAGAAAAAGATTTTCATTCTTTCCCTGATGTTCCAGAAATAGAATCATTAGTTCCTTGCATTAGTAAATTGTTCTCGAGAGTGATGAACTTGCCAGTAAGGTTGTTCTCTAAGCCTAAATCACCCCCCATGTCAACGGTGCGTACACATTTGGTCTCATTTCGTCGACTTCCAGTCATGGCCATAAATTTATCTGGTTATGTTTGTGTTCTGTCGAGGACGTTTTCAGCAAATAAATTTGAACGGTACAGCTGCAGATGCGATTTAGATGTTTGCAGTCTGTCTTAGTCCTTCACAGAAACGGTTTTACCCTTCACTTCTTCACTTGAAGAAGATGTATGAAAGATATCTTACCCTTCAGTCCTTCACTTGAAGAAGATGTATGAAAGATATCTTACCCTTCAGTCCTTCACTTGATGTAGATATACGAAAGATATCTTACTTTTCAGTTCTTCACTTGAAGAAGATGTATGAAAGATATCTTACCCTTCAGCTCTTCACTTGAAGAAGATATACGAAAGATATCTTACTCTCCAGTCCTTCACTTGATGTAGATTTACGAAAGATATCTTACTCTTCAGTCCTTCACTTGATGTAGATATACGAAAGATATCTTACTCTTCAGTCCTTCACTTGATGTAGATATACGAAAGATATCTTACTCTTCAGTCCTTCACTTGATGTAGATATACGAAAGATATCTTATTCTTTATAGTCCTTCACTTGGAGTAGATATACGAAAGATATTTTACTCTCCAGTCCTTCATTTGGAGTAGATATACGAAAGATATCTTACTCTCCAGTCCTTCATTTGGAGTAGATATACCAAAGATATCTTACTCTTTATAGTCCTTCACTTGAAAAATTAAAGGAAAATTATGTTAAATATAAATATTCTTTCAATTTTAGACAGAATTTACATCATTTTTAGAAAGACAATGGAAAAGAATTTGGAGAACTGAAATTGATTACTTCGACCTATTTTTCAAAATTTAATATTGTAACTTAAAATTAATATGTAGAAACTATTTCTCAGAATGGTGTCCACAGAGTTTGAAATACTTTCCTCTCAAATTATTAAAAAAAGTTCACTTAGGAAATTTTATATGAATAATGATTTTTTATCTCTTCATTCATGATATTTTTCTCCACTCGTGTATTTTCTCTTGAAATATAGATTTTCTTCTAACTTGTGGATTTTTTCTAATTTGCGGATTTTTTTCTAATTTGCGGATTTTTTTTTTTTCTAATATGCGAATTTTTTCTATGTTTCTTTTCTAATTTGAGGATTCTCCCTTGATTCAGTATACGATTTCTTTTCAATATTCTGTAGTCTATCTAAAAAGTAAAAACCGTTAAGATAAAATAAATATAGGCATTCACTAAATACTTAGTTACACATGCAAAGGTCATCATAAAACATTCTGCATTCGTTGACAACCCTAATTTGTAAAATTATCTGGTAGGCATACCCACGAATTATCTGAGGTGTATAATTTCCCTATTCAAACATTTCCATTGTTTTGTTCATATTTCAATTGTTAAAAACTATACATCATACAAAAATATTCCTTGGTTGAATTTTGTAAATGTTTTTGCCAACTGTTTTTAATTTTAAATGAATATTAATATTTATAATTGTATGTACATTTGCATTTTGTATGACACCTAAATATTTCATCAAAGTCAATCCCACCTCACATAAATAATTGAAGTATTAACCAGTTAATTAAATAATGAAATCGTTGATGAAAGGGAAAAAAAGGGGAAAATTAAGACTATAACGTCTAAAACTATAATATTTTACGATAAAATGCAATTAATATCCGACATTTATAAATTTTCCGACTGGATATGAGCTCTCACTTAACTTTTTCATGACTATCCCCGATTTTTAATTTCCCCACTATCTCCATTGGTAAATATTATTCTAATTCAATCACATTATTTACCAAATGTTTGACTAAGAATCAAGTTACTGCAGTTCAAGTTCAAGACTTTGGCTGTTCACTTTCCGATCTTATTTGATAATAACTTCTGCTGTTGAATGATTTAGTGCATTTCTTTGGCTCTCGAGTGCCACTTTTTTTCTGGCAGAGAAAACCTCCTGTAAATTCTCTCCAAATTTATTCCTGCGAAATGTGAGATGAGAATTCAGTTTCATTTTAACGTATTTGCTCTCATTTATTTTTGTGAAATTCGTAAATTTGGGTTGATTCGTCTTTTTGAATGTGTGTATTTTTTGATGCAAGTCTTAAGTGAATTTTTTTTTCCAAATTTTTTCATGTCTAAATATTATTTTCCTTATTATTTCAATTTAAATAATCATTTTGATCAATTTCACACTACTCGGACACTTTAATCAGGCTCTCCGTTCTCGGGAAGTGGGTGTTACCCTAGGTCTTGATAGGTAAGATAATATTACTATAAATAACAGATTTGCTCATGACCAAAGTTAACGCCACTTTCCGATCACGGTGAATGTCTAAGAATTGCGACGGTCACCTAATGTATGTATACTATACATTCATACCTGCAATATTCATCAATAATTATTAAATCTTAAATTTTTTTAAAGGCCCCCCTGCCAGAATTGAAGCAAAAAAAAAAAAAAAAAAATCTTAAATTATCTCCATTTATTTTTCATAATAAACTTAAAAATTCACTAAAATTATTAATATAAGATACAAGCGTAACATTTACCATTTAATTTCAATAATAATCAATTCAAGTAGTTCTCGTTTTTATTTAATCAACTTATATTTTTGAAGAACTATTCATTTATTAAAAACTATATAACTTGTTCATAAACTAGTAGTGACAAGTGGATCTAAGAGACACGTTCTGGTTTGAAATACTGATGCATAATTTAAAAACTAATTAACTAGAATTGCTGAAACTGCGTTACTTTAATTGTCTTTGACGTACTTATGCATACAAATACCAGTGAAAATAATGCAACATCTATTGTTCTATTTAGCTCTACATCATTTTTGGATCAGGTGGGCCACTGGAGCCCGGTTGAAGTACATTCCTTGTTGCGTCACATTTTGCGTCACACTAGAAACATTACTTATAGGAATACTACCTAGCTATTTTTTGGTGTGAATCAAAATGTGACGCAACAGCGCATGCATTTTACCCACGCTCCAGATTTACACATGGTAATAAAATGTTATAAAACTAAATAAAACGTTTCATTATATTCATTTATATCGCATAAATACGTTTTATACAATTAAAGACCAGATTTTTATCAACTCAAGTCAAGTTTTAAAAGTAATTTAATTTTATTATTTTTAATAGTTCCTGATTTCAAAAAAAAAAACGGAACAAGCAGGTCGTTCCAGGGTTAATTATATTTCTATGCCATTCCACTCGGTTCGTAATAATTAACACATCAAATTCACATTAAATTCATGATAAAAATCACCAAATTGTACCCTCTAAGCTCAGTTATTGCTACGTGCTTACAAATCCTACTATTCGTTATTTATTCCAAGAAAATTCAATGGAAAATACTTGTCATATTTGGAGCTGGAAAAGTTTCTTCATTCCAACTTCTCATTCCTAGTCACAATAGAAGTTCCATGTTCTCAATTTAGGAATGGATTTATGTGCAGGAGGTGATATTTCTGAAATTTGATCGGATTTTGCCAACGGGAACTGTAATATTTCGGCTCATGGAAATGCAGGCAGTATCTTAGCTTTGGAAACTGCAATGCATTCGGTTGTGAAATTCACCATATAGAATATATAATAACAATAAATAAATTTTAATTGTTATCACACATTTATGAAATTCACAATTTTGAAATTATAATTTTCAATATTCGTAATAAAATAATTACAAATATATGATTTAACCCTTACACGGTTGCTCAACTTTACCTCTGCTGATGTGCCACATCTACAGATTACTGTCCCAATATAAGGCCACCCTCCATGACGGGTTAAATTTATTGAACATATTCATTGGTTTTTTAAGTTTATTATAAAAATTTTATTGATATAAAATTCAATGTAAGAAAATTGAAATAAAGATTCGTAATATATGAAAAATGTCACATTTCATATAGAAATATTTTGACACGTTTATTAACAATGTTTTATTTCATTCACTATTATTTTACCAACACATCTGCTATGGGAACTAAAATATTTCGTCTAATGAATTTTATAACTGCTAGTTCTGTTTCGTATTATGTTTATTATATATCATTCGGTCCACATTGTCGGTGTCATTTCAGTGAAGTCAGTATTTTACCTTTTTACGGTTCATATTGGAAGGATGTTTCCAAAATTGTGTTTCTTTTAATTTGTTAAACTCCTGGGTACATTTATTATTCGTAGATAAAAAAAACATACTTTTGAGAATCATGATAATATTTATCTAGTTCCGGAATTTAGGAATTTTCTATTATTTTCATTTGTGTTTACTTTACATAAAATTTAATATTGTATGAATGTTCTTCACCGTAAGTGATCATTACTAGTGGAATATTATTTGTCTTTTATTATATAAGAGTTTTTTTCGAAATTGTAATTATAATAATTATGTCTTACTTCTTTATCCTCTAACAATGAATTCCTTACTGTTTCATTTTCTATTATTATAAATCGTCCATATTAATTATTTGCAAAGAAAAACTGCATCAGCATTATTATCGGAAGTTTATTATTTCGACTTTATTTGTAACAGACAACTATATTTGGAATTCGTAAAAAAAAATTCCCGAAAAAAGGCTAATCAACATTACACGCATACAAATAATATTCTCTGAGTATTTGCTAGATAATTATAAAGGATGTTCAGGGAAAATTATCTCGACAAGAGCAAGGAACAATAAAATTATTTTCATGTTCTACTTTTTTATATATATATGAATATTTCAGTTGTTTTTCTATATAAAATGTATAATTATCTGGAGGAAAATCGATTAAGTAGGGATATTTTGAAGGAAATTTATAGTAGGAAGCTTATAAGATCAATCAGCCATACTTGGCTGCAAGAGCTATCAGCCATATTGACTATAAGATTAATCTTCCATTCCTGGCTACAAGAGCAATCAGCCATTCCTGGCTACAAGAGCAATCAGCCATTCCTGGCAACAAGAGCAATCAGCAATCTTGACTATAAGATGAATCAGCCATTCCTAACTACATGAGCAATCAGTCATTCCTGGCTACAAGAACAATCAGCCATCTTGATTATAAGATGAATCAGCCATTCCTGGCTACAAGAGCAATCAGCTATTCCTGGCTACAAGAGCAATCAGCCATTCCTGGCTACAAGAGCAATCAGCCATTCCTGGCTACAAGAGAAATCAGCCATTCCTGGCTACAAGAGCAATCAGCCATTCCTGACTACAAGAGCAATCGGCAATTCTCTGATACAAGAGCAATCATTTATTCTTGGCAGCAAGAGCAATAAACCATTCTCCTCCTCCTTCATTCTAGAAATGGTTACATCAACATATCCACATGAATATGCATTTCCATTACCGAAATATTCAAGATTTCCCCCATTTGGTTTTCTATTTCAATGACTTTACGAATTCATAATCCCTTATAACCCTTATAACCAATAGGAACTGTTTTGAAATGGATAATAGTGAGGTTTGAAAATTCCGTTCGTCTATTCAATATTTTCAGTTTAGAACTGCTTTATATTTCCACATCTCCAGGTCAAAATGATCAGGCAGTGAGCGGTTAAATCCCTCTTCATTCGACCCTGTTTGCCGGTCGAATAAATAACTAAGTGCTCCTTCCTCTCAACGTCTGGCCGAATGACAAGTCGAAGCCATTGTGAATTCATACCTGCTCCATGATAGATATTTAGAAAGGTTATACTGAGCTTGATAATCTCCTATAAAATAAATAAAATAGACGAGAGACACAATTGCTTGGATTTAATATCAAACAATGAATTTAAATCAATATTTTCCATTATCATTAGGAGTATAATAATACGTTGTTCTCAATGTTACCCCTTTATTTTAATCATTATTACCACTTCCTTCACTTACTAATAACCATAATAAAATAGCAGATAGAATACTAACTAATGTTATTGAAAAGGTATTCCTTTTCGCACCAGAAAAAAAATTAGGAAAAAAATATCAAGCTACAAAAAAAAATTGTTAACCTTGCCTCACACTGTTTTGGAAATTGAATAAAATGAACTTTGGAAATAGTCTGGTTCTGAAATTAGCAATTGTAACTTTGAAATGGGAATTGGAATCTATTTCAATAGTGTAATACGGTTAAGTTTGGGACTCTGAATTAAATAATCATGTAGTACCTGTGAAAAACTTTTAGTTGGTTCAGTAGTATTCAGTAGCGTCTCCTGTTAATCTAGAATTTCTCTATCATTCCTTCCAATCGGGTTGATGCTTTTGCTCATATAAATGTAGCCGAAAATTAAACCATGGCCAAATTGGTCCCAAATCGATTCAGAAAATTTGAGGGCACCGTCTGCCTTGAATCTCAAATAAATCGAAGTACTTTTTTATTGCATAAAATTATAGTCTTCCCGACAACATGTTAAAATATTAGAGCTGGAAACAATCTATAAGTGCTTCAAAAACAGATGGACAATATTGTAAATTATACCTGTCAGATCTGTCAAAAGACCTGTCAGCACAGGTATTGAAGGTTAATTTGGATCTCACATTAAATGATTTGTTGAGTAGATGCATTAAAAAGAGGACAAAAAATTCAAACAATTGTCTACATGCTAATTTATGAAACTAGAATTATTTGAGTTAGACTGTTTTTTTCCGGAATATTTCAGTAAAATGGCTCTCATGATTTTTTTTTTCGACTGCAAAACTCATCAACTCCTACAGTTTTTGAGCTAGAGACATGGCATTTTTATTCATTTTCTTCATAAATGAATTGCTCATAAAGTTAGAGACGTTTTTTTTCAATTTCTCTATGGGTGAGAAAGTATAATGTGTATAATGTGATATATAAGAAAAATCAATGTTCTTGAAAAAAAAAATGGAAAAAATTCTTTCACAATTTTTCTTCGTCGAATTTGAACAAAATAACTTTTTAAAAGTACCCCCTATTTGTTCTATTGGGGGGGGGGGGGGGATATAGTAGTTAATATATTTGTTTTGGGGGATGGTCCCCTAAATTATGTATTATCAGAATGTGTGTTAATTTAAGAAACTTATAATATATAATATAAATAGTGTCAACGCTGGGGAAGAACCTTAAGTTATTGCAAAATATGACTACAATAAGATAGATCATTTGTGCGATATCTGTCCAGGTGTTGCCACCTGGCCATGGGCTTCAGGCATTTAACTAGCCATACTTACTAAGCTGCAGCATTTTGGGTTAATCATATTTTGAATGTTGTAAACATTAAACAATTCGAACATTTCTTTATAATTTTATGATTGTAGTATAATATCTTTGCTACTAATTCGTTCGTGTGTTCGTTTGTAGTTTTGTAGATGGTGGCGCCATCTACTCTTAGTATGTCACATGTACCCAATTAAATATAAATTGATTAATTTCCCTTATTAGGTTTTTCCCAACCGCAATATTCTACAAAAATGTTTTATTCTTACTAAACTATCTTTAAAAAGCAATATTATGAATATTTCAATTCCTTCTTTATCTATTCGTCTTAACTTGTGGTCAGGATGATTTAAATAATTAGGTATGATTATTGGTTATCGAATTAGATAAGAGTATATATTTTTCAGCTTATAAATAAAATAAAAAAATAACAGAACCGGCTGAATGATTGTGAAGTTTTTCTATATGTCATTCAGGGAAGAAATTAATGAAAGGAAAAGGAAATATTATGTAGAAAAATACAATTTCTTTATAAACTATTCAATAAATTTTTTTTAATTAAATGAAAGAAAAATAACTTGTCTATCAAATATAATATAATTCAATCCCCCATCCCTCTCCCCCCACAGGGTATCACCCTCAAGATGAACGAAGAAGGCCGTTGCATCGTTGCCCGCATCATGCACGGAGGTATGATCCACAGGCAAGCTACGCTCCACGTGGGCGACGAAATACGGGAAATTAACGGTGTACCCGTCGCTAACCAGACTGTTGACACTCTGCAGAAGATGTTGGTAAGCAAGGGAACACAACAAACATATTATGCACATGTGATTAAAATGGATTCAATACTGACAAATGCATTAACTCTTCACTGTGAGGTGTACCATATGTGGTACAAATAGACGAATAAATTGAATGTAATTATACAATAAATCTGAATAGGTTTTTTGATCAGAAAAAAAATAATTCGCTCACGTTCGTATACTTTATTTATTTTGGTGTTAGATTAACATTGAAGATGGCGAACAATTAAATAAATTCCAAATTTCATAGTCAATTTTTCAAATTCTGTAGAAACATCTTTCTCAACAACCGGCATTCGTTGTTAATTATGCGCACAGTGAAGGGTTAACATGGTTTTAATACGAACAATTGCATTAACTTGCTTTAAAATTTAAATACTTATACATACATGTGCGATAACTTAGTTTAAATATTCACAAGTGCACTGATGTTGGTAGTAAAAATGCAGTTGTGCATTAACTAGGTTTAAATGCAAACAAGTCCATCAATTTATAGTACAAATTTATGTTCTTGGTATTAATAATCCTACCATTGAATAGGTAATTTCATTGAAATCATTGAAGCTATTCGTTTTCAAATATCAGTTTATTGGCAGTAAATTATTATCAGTTCAGTTCGGCATCTACTTTCCAATCATAAATAATTTAAGTAACTTTCAATGTATATTGGAATGTTATTGAAAAATGATATTAAGGCGGTATCTCATAATGAAAAATATTAATAATTATTGGAAGAGTATTAATATCTAAGAGATAGATATACCAATAGGTTGTTAAAGTTAAAATGTTAATATTATTACCTTTTTAAATAAATTATTCTTAATACACGGAACAAACAATTCTGCAATTTATGACTGGAATATAAACAAAATTCGTCTCATAGTTTACAGTCAATACAAATAATATCCCACTAGGGATGAACTCTTACGGTGAAGAATATTTATACAATATCTATTTACAGTCAATACAAATAATATTCCACTAGGGATGAACTCTTACGGTGAAGAACATTCATACAATATCTATTTACAGTCAATACAAATAATATTCCACTAGTGATGAACTCTTACGGTGAAGAACATTCATGCAATATCTATTTACAGTCAATACAAATAATATTCCACTAGTGGTGAACTCTTACGGTGAAGAACATTCATAAAATATCTATTTACAGTCAATACAAATAATATTCCACTAGTGATGAATTCTTACGGTGAAGAACATTCATACAATATCTATTTACAGTCAATACAAATAATATTCCACTAGTGATGAACTCTTACGGTGAAGAACATTCATACAATATCTATTTACAGTCAATACAAATAATATTCCACTAGTGATGAACTCTTACGGTGAAGAACATTCATACAATATCTATTTACAGTCAATAAAAATAATATTCCACTAGTGATGAACTCTTACGGTGAAGAACATTCATACAATATCTATTTACAGTCAATACAAATAATATTCCACTAGTGATGAACTCTTACGGTGAAGAACATTCATACAATATCTATTTACAGTCAATACAAATAATATTCCACTAGTGGTGAACTCTTACGGTGAAGAACATTCATAAAATATCTATTTACAGTCAATACAAATAATATTCCACTAGTGATGAATTCTTACGGTGAAGAACATTCATACAATATCTATTTACAGTCAATACAAATAATATTCCAATAGTGATGAACTCTTACGGTGAAGAACATTCATACAATATCTATTTACAGTCTATACAAATAATATTCCACTAGTGATGAACTCTTACGGTGAAGAACATTCATACAATATTTATTTACAGTCAATACAAATAATATTCCTCTAGTGATGAACTCTTACGGTGAAGAACATTCATACAATATCTATTTACAGTCAATACAAATTATTAATTTTAATAAATAACAACAAAAGATGACTAATTAGTCCACAGCTTCTAGTTAACACGCTAGAGTTACATTAAAGTTTCGAAGAGCATTGCTAAGCCAGGCGGATTGTTCATAAATCATTTTATTTGTAGTCTTTCTTTTGAAACTTCTTCAAAGAAGAATATCTCATTAGATGGCGAAAATTCTCTCTCTAACGGCCAGAAGCTAGTCGAATCCATTTGTCTTCGGCCCCTAATTATCTGCGCTTTTATCTAACATTCTATCTGAAAAATATTAAAATCATGTTATTTGTCATAGTAAGTGACCACAAACCTACTTAATTGAAATCTAAATATTGAATCAGTTTGGAATAAAAACGTATAGCCTTGAACAATATTTATCTACGAAATAAATTAAACTGATGCAGTTTGATTGAAAATTGTACGAAAATTGTATAATTTTAATCAATTATGTACTTAATACATTTTTTAAAGGACTTCAAACTGTATCACAAGATTGGGAATAATGGTTGCCAGGAATAAAGAATATTCCGACTGTACATTCCCAGATGAGATTAGCTGAGGTCCCTCTTCAATTCCTAGCTCTCAGCAAATCAAATTATCCCTGGAATTTGCTTCTGTAGATTGAGTTACCGGTCGCTTGAATACAAGAAGATTTACCTTAAATACCTCAGGAATATTTCCAGAAATTCTTAAACGAAAAACCACCAATTGAAGATGAGGCGGTATTCGATGTTAATTCGCCTGCCATTTTTAAACAGACGGATTTTGAACTGAATTTTTTCCAGCTAGTTGATGGTAATTTCTTAAATTTTTTCGACTATGTTACATGTTTCTTCATTAATTACATAAAACAATCGAAATAAAGCTATAATGATTGTATGAATTACTGAAATAATGATATTTGAACTCGGTGAACTCATAAAGATTTGAACTCATAAAGATTTGAACTCATAATGATTTGAACTCATAACGATTTGAGCTTATAATAATTTGAACTCATAACGATTGGAACTCATAACGATTTGAACTCATAATAATTTGAACTCATAACGATTTGAACTCATAATGATTTGAACTCATAACGATTTGAACTCAATAATTTGAACTCATAACGATTTGAGCTCATAATAATTTGAACTCATAACGATTTGAACTCATAATAATTTGAACTCATAACGATTTGAACTCATAATGATTTGAACTCATAATGATTTGAACTCATAATGATTTGAAGTTATAAATAGCCTATAGCTTGTCGATGTAACGTGATCAAAGGGTGACATTTTTGGTGGTGAAGTATTAGAGATTTGCAGCTTTGATGGAATAATTAGGAGTATGGAGATGAAAGAGACTGATACACAGTTTACAATGTATCGAGTATACATTGGGTACTTGATACATTGGGTACTCGATACATTGGGTACTCGATACATTGGGTACTTGATACATTGGGTACTCGATACATTGTATAGTCGATACATTGTGTACTTGATACATTGGGTACTTGATACATTGGGTACTTGATACATTGGGTACTTGATACATTGGGTACTTGATACATTGGGTACTCGATACATTGTATACTCGATACATTGGGTACTCGATACATTGGGTACTCGATACATTGTATACTCGATACATTGGGTACTCGATACATTGGGTACTTGATACATTGGGTACTTGATACATTGGGTACTCGATACATCGGGTACTCGATACATTGTATACTCGATACATTGGGTACTCGATACATTGTATACTCGATACATTGGGACATCGATACATTGATATTCGGTTAAACTCAATACGCATATAATAGTATTAATATATTTACCATTTTGCACCAAGATACTTCTTTCTATGATCTAATCCATATTAAACAAACACTGTACAATTAATTACAAGCTAAACAGGTATCTACTCACATGTGCTTGAAAGGTATTTAGTATTTACGTACATAACACATAGTTCGAATTCCCAGAACAGAGCCATGACTATTATTTATGTTCGAATCCTCACTGCATTTCTAACATTCCACAGCCCAGTTCTCGCCTAAATAAATGAAGGCTGGGATGCGCATTTCTCCTAATACCATTAACCTTAATACCTGCTGGATTAACTCTATTTAGATATTTAGACCAATCATTAGGGAATTAGATATGTTAATCGATAATAAGATAATTTTCCAATCGGAAAAAATGGTAGCTTAAACATCGTCTGTATTCTCGATATCGTAAAATATCTGTATCCTATAATGTGATTATTTTAATTGCTTGGCCATTATATATTCATAGTTTTTAAACTTAATACCAAATTAATGAATAATAATTACATCACAAATTAAACAGATCAATACTAACTAATCATAAACTCATAAAAAGAGATTTATTTATTTATAATATGATTGGAAAAAAGAAAAGCTGATAATAGAAAAAAAAATTATACGATATTTACAAAAAATGGATTGCTTCAGTGTATAGTAAAACATTAGTTTAATTAAAATATATGTAAAATAAATGCATCAATAATAAAGATAGGTTGGTATGATTATTATTAGGATTCTAATTAATTTAATATTCACAGCATTTGAAATGTTTATTATAAGACATTTTTGTATATCTGTAAGGGGCACAATTGCCTCATATTGCCCTTCTCTTTTCTACTTTCGCCCACTCTATGCCCGCCTTTGACCGTCTTGCCCGCTGGACCTCCTTGACTTGAACCACGATGACCCATGCCCCGATTGGTCCTCATCTCGATGTGTGCTCTCCTACTTATATACACTATTTACAATATTTTACATACATTTTCTACTTCTATTCTTTTACTTACTATACGTTTTTTTTGTTTCATATCCCTATCTAAATGCAACTAATTTCATTTTTCAATACATTTATAAATTAAAATACTACTTCCTGTAATGCATAATAACAAAAAAACTCTATAATTTTATTTATCCTTTTCTATTTTTGATTTTGTTTTCCCTTGGTAATGGTTTTTCACTCTTCATATTATAAAATTCTCCCCCATTTTAAACAATCTCCCCCACCTCTTCTTCTTATCCCCCTCTGTTACTCCAACCCCCTCCACTAACTTTCTAACTTCCCCCAATTCACCTCCAACTATTCCCTTCCTCCCCCCCATTTTCATCTTCTCCCACATCATCACACTCCCTCCTCCCTCCACCTTTTCTCCACCACCTTCCTTCCAACTATTCACACTTTCCACCTACTTCCACCTCACCTCCCAACTCCTAATATTCCCTTCCACCATTTTTCATCTCCCCCACCTCAACCCCCACTTTTCATCTCCCCCACCCTCTCAACTCCTCTTCCGTACAGCGGGACGCCCGTGGGTCAGTGACTTTCAAGATTGTGCCGTCTTACCGCAGTGCTCCGCCCCCATGCGAGGTAGGTGATAAAATTTATTTATAGATATTAATTAGTACAAAAAAATGATTCATTCATGCCTATTTTTTAAATAATTAATTCTCAAATATTTTCGAAAAAATAAACATAAAAACCTGTTCTAATATATTTTATTTTTGAAATTAATATCATCAAGGTAAGTTTGTTTTCATCCTAATTATTTATTTATTTCAATACTAATACTAATCACTATTTTAAATCGTGTACAAATTATTCACATTCTATTTTGACGAATCTTCATTCAACTCATTTCTATTCTTCCATTCAATTAATAGCATCAACATGTTCCATTAAATATACATCAAATTAATAGAATCATTGAATATATCATAAACAATTAATTATATTGGAGAACTATTTAATTCAATTTTAATTATTAACGTCAATAACAGACGATAAAATTCATGTTTAATTACAATATTGCCTTTGATCTTTTCCTTTGTTATATCGATAGTGAATTTCTTTTAATGAAAATTATTTTATTACATCAATGGTTTGTAATATATTATCATTATTGACTACCAACAGTGATTTCATTTTCATAAACTTTCCAATCATATGGAAGCAAAAATTGATAGATTGCGATATGATTTAATTCGAAATAAAAATATATAAATTGCATCTACGGTAGCCAAGGGGGAAGATAAAAGTATTTTAATAATATTATTTACCTTTAACAAAAATCGATGGAGTAGAAAAAATATTGCAATGTTAATTTGAAGCTTACAGCCTTTTGAGTAGCTTTCTTACATCCATTTATTAAGATTAATATCCAGCTTAGCTTTTCTTCATTTCCTTTTTATTGAGAGATTATTTAAACTCAAGGATGAAGGGTTTTTCAGTATTCAAGCTTTCGAATAGAAAGATTTCTATTCATTATCAGGAGAAGGGTGGAAAACCTGGACTTGACAATGAATTTTATGCCCAAAAGTTGTATGTTGGATACCGTCTTTCTATTTCAGGTATCTATCTTATTGTTTGAAAACTTGAAACCTGATAAAACATTCAATGTTAAGTTTAAATAACCTCATAATAATATGGATTTCTCGTTGAGTTTGAATCTTTTCCATCAGAGCAGTAGCTTTTTTACATCAAATTGTGACAAGTACACTCAGGGAAATTTTGATGCACTCAGGTGTTTCGAGTTCACCCTATGGCTAAGACACTTTAGTGCATCAAACTGTAGCTTGGAAGTTCGATGCACTTCAGTGTGGATGCACTAAAGTGCATCAGTTCGATGCACTTTAGTGTCTTAGCAATACGTTTATTAAATGATGAGGAAATTAATCTCATCATTTTAGCAAATGAAAACTTGAGACACTAAAGTGCATCGAACTGATGCACTATAGTGCATCCACACTAAAGTGCATCGAACTTCCAAGCTGCAGTTTGATGCACTAAAGTGTCTCGCTTTTGAGACAAAGCCATAGGGTGAACTCGAAACACCTGAGTGCATCAGTTGGAGTTGTTTATTTTTCTCAGTGTAATAAAAGTTTAGTCCCTATTATTATTATCCTGCAAATAGTGTAAATAATAATCAGTAACATCAACCGTGAACGGTTTATGGTTTTTACTTTTCTCTTTCATATATTAGCAACATAATGTACTTTACTCGTTCATATATTAGCAACATAATGTACTTTTCTCTTTCAATAAAGTGCAGAAAATATCTAGTGCAGTTTATTGAACAATTTTTCTTGCAGAATCTATTGTTTCGCCTTTTATATTTTTGAATTAGAGGCTAATGTTATGTAATTAGATTACTCGTGTTAGACTTTGTTTTCTGTTGTTTTAAATGCAATAGAATTTAAATTTAGTTTCCTTACTCACATTGTATTGAATGATACTCTCATTACGTCTATACATACTCATAATGTAGATATTGAATTCGCTATGTGGCTTTTCATACTCAAATAGTGGCTTTTCATACTCAAATGGTGGCTTTTAATACTTAAATGGTGGTTTTCCATACTAACATTGTGACTTTTATTACGCACATATATTGACTTTCCACACTCACGTTGTGACTTTTCATACTCGCATGGTGACTTTTTGTGCTCACAATGTGGTTATTTACACTTAAATAGTGGTTTTTCAGACTCCCATGTGGCTTTTCATTCTCACATGGTGACCTTTCATACTCACAAGGTGGCTTTTCACACTCCCATTGTAGCAATGCTAAGTCAGTTTCTTACTCTGAAACTCTCATCAAACAGCTCAAAGGACTACACTCCTCTCTATGTTAATTACAAGAGCCTAGTTACAATTGTTTTCAACATACCTTACTTACTCCTTTAGAGGCTATTGTTAACGCCTAATCAGTAACTCTTCCCACAGTTTCTACTCTATTTTGCTCAATTTAATATTATAATATTGCTTAGTAATTAGGCTTTGATAGTAAAAAAAAGTTGGTTGAAGTTTCATCAGAAGCAATAATTTTTTGCGTCTGATTATACTTTTAGTCTACGGAGTTTGCAACCAGTATTTGATTTACTATTAATAACTCTGTATTTTTTCATTACAACCAAAAAAGTTTCACAAACTTGCGGAAATTCACAATATTAGCAAAATCATGATTTAAAAGATGATATGAAATATTGAACAAAACCAAAATTTAAAAAGACGATGCGGTGGTATAGTTTAAAATTATTCAATATATTTACTAGTACAGTATTCTTTAAAATCTTTTTGAATTCGGATGGTATTCTTGGTTGCCTACTCTATGACTTTCACTTTAAACAGTGAGTTCATTTTATACATTACTCTGAATTAACAACAGTGTATTATTATTTCGATATTGAATTCACTATTAATTAACTTCATAGCTTTGGATAATAACAAGAAATATATATATACATTAAATTAATTGATAATCATGTGACCATTCTCCCCATGAAAATGAATTGAACACAATTAGCTAGATTGGTGTATTGTTTAATTTGAATTTAATTATCTATGTCAATAACAAACATCTAGTAGAATTAGATGGATAATTAAATTAATGAAACTGTGTTACTAATGTTAATTAAATAGGATATTGTTTTAGAGATGTATTATCATTATGTTAAGATTATTTAGACTAAATTTACCATATTGAGCTATGGTTTATTATTAAAATTCCTTAATTATTTTCTATTTCGAATTTATTATCAAATTGTATAATTTTTTAATATATTTATGTGAAAGTTTTTGATTAATTTTGATTAGACTTTCATATATTGATTGAAGGATAGAAAACAGTCTAACAAAATTCAATACATTTACTATTTAACTTACTTTTTATTCCTGAATATAGGTATTGAAAATTCAAAATCCTTCAACCAATTTTATATATCAATATTACACTATTTTCCTATCAAATAAAACATATTATTTTATTTATCATGTATCACATCAAATCAAATACTCCACAGTTGTTATTTTGTATTCAGTGTGCCCTAGCTATAAGTTTGGCCTTGGAACAATAGTAAGAACCACTCGTATTCTGGACAACGAATTGTTCGTCCACTTTCCTCAAGAATAATGATGAGTTGGGCAGAAGAAAGATGGCTTTAACAATCTCTTAAAATGTGTGCCTTTCACCTGACAAACAAGAGAATGCTTCAAAAACACTGAGAGAATAGGTCTAATTGTCTCTGGAAACAGAGCCTGTGTCAAATACAGACTGTGAAAGATAATGGTAAGCCTGTGTCAAATATATACTGTGGAGATTGGTAATCCTGTGTCAAATACAGACTGTGAAAGATAATGATAAGCCTGTGTCAAATATATACTGTGGAGATTGGTAATCCTGTGTCAAATAGTCTGTGGAGATTGGCAAGCCTGTGCCAAATAGAGTATGACCAAGAGAATGTCTAGCCTGTGTCAAATGCCTGTATCAAATATAGTGGAGATTGGCTAGCCTGTGACAAATACAGTATATGCAAGAGATTGGTAAGCCTGTGTAACCTTCTCTCTTTCAATAATTATTGGTTTACAATTACTTTCAAAAGTAAAATGCTGAAATTACTATTTGTGGATGTTTTTATAAAATATTTCTCAGACTAAGTCATCAATCACTTCCTTTAATATTTTCCAAACAATTACATCATGTAATTGTTATACATATCACCCCTTTGATCATTGTTAAATATTGTTTGTCAACAATCAACAATTTGCTAATTTCAAAAAGTGAAAATATTATTCACTATCTTTAATTAATAAATAGTAAATTGAATGTTCAATAAATTTATTATTCCTTTTTTATCAGAAGTGCATTGTTATTAATCAAGTGAAAAAAAACGAGAGAAAATAATCAAAGGAACAAAACTACTTATTCATGTGCTGGTAACATTTATGTTGAAGTTATAAATCGTATGGAAATATTAATGTAAATGGTGCTCTTTTATCACCAACAATTTTGACATTTAATTTCCCACACAATTTCCTTTCGTTAAAATTGTATATTTTATTTGGTCCCATTACTTACATTCCAATCTCTAACACTTTCAACCAATTAGAACTCATTAAAAGTTCATTCGTTCTACTTAGTTCTAATTATCAGCAAGAACCTTCTATTTACCTCTAGCTATTATAATTTAGTGTATTTAATATAAAATATACGTTCAATTAACTTCAATGTAGTGATTTGTACGGTTTATATTGAGTTATTATGTATCACCCAAATAGAATGTTACGTTGTTTTGGCGAACTAAGTTTAAATTTATATATTAATCAAAGATGACAGGTATATATGTGTTTGATTTTAAAAGCTTCAAAATTTGCAAATGAATATGCTCGTTTTCCTAGTGAAAATGGTAACTCCTTAGTGAACATATTAACTCTGTAATGAACGTGTTAACTTCGTAATAAATATACTAATTTCGCAGTTAACATGTTAACTCCGTAGTGAAGATTTTAACTCCGTAGCGAACATGGTAACTCCTTGGAGAAGATTTTAATTCGTAAGTGAACATGTTATTTCCTTTGTTAACATGTTAACATCGTAGTGAACATCTTAACTCCGAAGTGAACATGTTAATTCCTTAGTTAACATGTTAACAAAGGAGTAACATGTTAACTCCTTAGTTAACATGTTAACTAAGGAATTAACATGTTAACTAAGGAATTAACATGTTAACTAAGGAATTAACATGTTAACTCCTTAGTTAACATGGTAACTCTTCATTTAACATGTTAACTCTTCATTTAACATGTTAACTCAATAGTGAACACTTAATTATCATGTATCTATCTCCAGTTGAAAAGTAATGCTGATTATCTAAAGATTAAAGGGGACTTTAATTTTCTACGCTTCACCATAATTTTTTCCCTGAGTCATAGCACTGACATCAGCAAATGACTTTAATTACAAACATTACATTTATTCCCAGTTGATTCAGTGTTCATTTACAGACGGAGAGTACCCACCTCTGACTGGCATCAGCTCTAACTGCTATTAATGTGCAGTGTGCCTATTACTGCGGTAATTAAACCAAATGAAAGACTTGGAAGGTGCGAATGCATATCAGCAGTGAAAGGGAAAGTGAAAGGGAAGATCTGTAGGAATGAAAGAGAAGATCTGTAAAAGTGAAAGGGAAGATCTGTACGAGTGAAATGGAAGATCTGTATTAGTGAAAGGGTAAATGAAAAGGAAAATATGTTGAAGTGAAAGGGAAAAACATGCGTGAAAAGGAAGATTTGTAGGAGTGAAAGAGAAGATTTGTAGGAGTGAAAGAGAAGATCTGTAGTAGTGAAAGGGAATATGAAAAGCAAAATCTGGAGGAATATCATACAATGTGCTCTAATGAATGATAGCCAGTGAATGGAACTAATTTTGTCTTTTGTTAATCATATGAGTTTTATGAATGAGTTATTAACGATTAGTGGTTAATTACTTTGTTCATTTAGCCACTTCCCTTTCGGACTGCTTCATCTAGTCCTTTGTATTTAATTTCTTTTTGACGTCAGTAATATGGCCTTTGGCTCTGAAGTAGACGTTAAAACCCCACTAAACTAATTAATAAGTTATTATCAATGTAATGGAGAAGACTCGTTTACTGAATTCCATTGTTATTTAGCAATAAAAAGGTATTTTATTTTGCTCTATTGATGTATTTTATTTATAACAAATCAATAGAGGGCCACATTCCTTTTTTCAATGTAATACAATTTCTCTTTGTTTTGAAATCCTATTAACTTCTTCAGCCCTCAAATACTTCTTCCGGCAACATATTTTTAAACGAACACTAAAATACATCCAATCGGCTCTTTTTTCCACCTTTTGGAAAATCAATTTAAGATGATTAATTTTCAGGATTTTCCAGAGTGTTTCAATAAGACTGGAATGGAAGTTCGCGAAAAGAGGATCTCTAATCTGCAACATGATTAATTAATCTTCAAATTATCGATGAGGAAGCTTTCAGGATTGTAGGATGTGTAAATTGGATTGACTTGTATCCTCCCAACTCTTATAATTAGAATTCTGCTTCGTAATTGTTTATACTGAGAAAACAGATTAGTGTTTGGTTGATTATACTGTAACAATAAATAATGTTATCCCGAGAGAAAGTTATGGTGGGGCCATAAAAGATTAGGAAGGGACTGATACTCAATCTACCATAATTTTTTACAGTTGCCTGTTGGAATGAGTTTTCATTAAATTTTTTTAAAGTTATTTAGATTCTAATACGTTGTACCCTGCTATTCCCATTCTTTACCAAAACAATCTAACTTCTGCAGTATTCACAGACCTACTAGAAGATAAAGAATGTGAATTCTTGACTCAGTCTGTTCTATTATTAGTTAGAAAGTCTAAGTTCTAGACATGAATTATCTGAAAGCTTCTCCCGAACTATTTATAAGATGATTAGAATTTTCCCTCAGAACCGTTCTTTCTGGAATTACAATCTCTAACATTTATCACTCCCATGTGTTCTCTACGTGAGTTTCAGATCGTGGTTTGATATGAATTCGATTCAACCTGTCCTTTTCAGCAGGTTAGATCTAACCTCAACAATGCAAAGGATCTAGAATAACAGAACTTGTTTGAGGAGTGAGAATGAACAACACAATTCCTTCTTTTCATTTTCCGAACGGGAATTCAAAGTGTGATTTGGAACTGAGTTATTTTCTTGTAAATTGAAACTCCGTTTCTTGTTACCAAGGATTTGGACCGGATCGAGAGTCTTTCATATCGCCGTACATGTTGTTTCTAATAAAGTTGAACTGCGGTGATGAAATAAACTTATTTGATGCTGTTCCGTCCAGCGGATGTGAAGTTATTTAGTCTCATTTTAAATATTAACTCTTGTTGATTTGAAATGTCAATTCATATTGAATAACGCTGTTATGATTTTACACTTAATTTCAATAAAGTCATCACTCAAAATACAGAAATTTTCTGTTACGTACACCATCTTGCTCAGAAATTTCAAGCCGTTACCATAATACTAAATTTCTAACTAATTCTATTTCAATTTAAAATTCATATTGTATGATTTTTATGATTAATTTCAACCTACAGCATAAAACTTAAACATGTATTAGGCAAATAATTCTAATTTCCCTTTAGAGTTGACTATATTTCACACTAATAAGCCGCGTCTTATTTGTCTAAATCTTATACCAGATATGGTGGCTTATTCCGTTGGTCCATTCTAATTTACTGGGATTGAAGAAAGGTGATGGTAGGTAAATCCTTTGATATATCCTCTCAATGGGACCTCTTCTCTTTATTCACTCTTCCTCTCTTTATTCACTCTTCTTCTCTTTATTCACTCTTCTTCTCTTTATTCACTCTTCTTCTCTTTATTCACTCTTCCTCTCTTTATTCACTCTTCTCTTTATTCACTCTTCTTCTCTTTATTCACTCATCTTCTCTTTATTCACTCTTCTTCTCTTTATTCACTCTTCTTCTCTTCATTCACTCTTCTTCTCTTTATTCACTCTTCTTCTCTTCATTCACTCTTCTTCTCTCTATTCACTCTTCTTCTCTTTATTCACTCTTCTTCTCTTCATTCACTCTTCTTCTCTTTATTCACTCTTCTTCTCTTCATTCACTCTTCTTCTCTTCATTCACTCTTCTTCTCTTCATTCACTCTTCTTCTCTTTATTCACTCTTCTTCTCTTTATTCACTCTTCTTCTCTTTATTCACTCTTCTTCTCTTTATTCACTCTTCTTCTCTTTATTCACTCTTTTTCTCTTAATTCACTCTTCTTCTCTTTATTCACTCTTCTTTTCTTTATTCACTCTTCTTCTCTTTATTCACTCTTCTTCTCTTTATTCACTCTTTTTCTCTTAATTCACTCTTCTTCTCTTTATTCACTCTTCTTTTCTTTATTCACTCTTCCTCTCTTTATTCACTCTTCTTCTCTTTATTCACTGAGTAATTGACTTTGTTCTCGTGCAGTGATGAACATTGTCCTCCATACGTGTCTCTGAGAGAAGCCTACAACTGAAAACTGATGGGTATGAGAAATAATAAAGGGAGGGGGGTGGATTTCAGGGTCTAGGAGTGAGAAAGCCTGGTTATTTTTGTTATTTAGGGAAATTGTAGTTTTAAGAAATTAGTAGATCTCATTTAACTAACTTACAATAAGAAATTGCATTGTTTTTATGCACATGAGGTTTAAGTTGGTATTAGTACACAATTTCTTTGAGATGAAACACAAACATCGCAAATATTATCACAAATATCGCAAATATTATCACAAATATCGCAAATATTATCACAAATATCGCAAATATTATCACAATTATCGCAAATATTATCACAAATATCGCAAATATTATCACAAACATCGCAAATATTATCACAAATATCGCAAATATTATCACAAATATCGCAAATATTATCACAAATATCGCAAATATTATCACAAATATCGCAAATATTATCACAAACATCGCAAATATTATCACAAAAATCGCAAATATTATCACAAAAATCGCAAATATTATCACAAAAATCGCAAATATTATCACAAAAATCGCAAATATTATCACAAATATCGCAAATATTATCACAAACATCGCAAATATTATCACAAACATCGCAAATATTATCACAAAAATCGCAAATATTATCACAAAAATCGCAAATATTATCACAAAAATCGCAAATATTATCACAAAAATCGCAAATATTATCACAAAAATCGCAAATATTATCACAAATATCGCAAATATTATCACAAAAATCGCAAATATTATCACAAAAATCGCAAATATTATCACAAAAATCGCAAATATTATCACAAAAATCGCAAATATTATCACAAATATCGCAAATATTATCACAAAAATCGCAAATATTATCACAAACATCGCAAATATTATCACAAAAATCGCAAATATTATCACAAAAATCACAAATATTATCACAAAAATCGCAAATATTATCACAAAAATCGCAAATATTATCACAAAAATCGCAAATATTATCACAAAAATCGCAAATATTATCACAAAAATCGCAAATATTATCACAAAAATCGCAAATATTATCACAAAAATCGCAAATATTATCACAAAAATCGCAAATATTATCACAAACATCGCAAAAATTATCACAAATAATATTTTACTCTGATAAAATTTTCATTTATTTTGTATAATATTCAACATGATATCATTCATGGTTATAATTAAAGATAATTTTTTATTTCTTTATAAATATTCTTACCCAAGTTTCATTATTGAGTAACATATTGAACATTTCTCTGACATTTTGGTAACTGAATCTAATTTGCATCTCCCAAAAATTTAACACAGAAAGAACTAAATTCTTTCACTTCTGTTCACTCACAAGCGATGTATTCAACAGCAGAAATGGACTGCGCTCTTTCGATTAAAAATACAATCGGTAGGTAATTACGCCAGCATATTGGTTGTGCCTTCATATAGCTTCTAAAAGCAGTTCTGGATGATTTGAACAGAAGTTAGTGAAGTTCTTTTGTTAATGCTTAGATACAATCATTGAAAAGATAGTACGATATTTTAACCAATCATCTATTAGTGCAATACTAGCTAGACTTTATGAATTAAAAATAAGTTCGAAATATAGGGTGAGTTTTGTATTATCGGTCAGATCCACATCTTCGGTTATAACGATATTGTTATTATTATTTTTTAATTTTAATTTAGTAATGGATACAATTTAAAATTAAAATTAAAGAATTATTATTATTTTTCTTGTATGACCAAAGATGGGAAACTGACCTATAATTGATAAATTATCCTACATCTGATAAATAATATAACTCACATGTCAGTATCAAATAAGTTGGAATCACATTACTCTTTTCCGTTACATTACGCTCAGGTATATGTTGAAATAGGTAACCTGGTTATATTCGAAAGCATTCCTCCGTAAATGGTACACCAATATATCTCATTTTGAAATGTAACTGAGAGGAATATTCTGCAGGTAGAGGAAAATCATTTAAACCCTTTAGAACATTCTTCCTAATTGAAGCCTCTTGGACGGTCCCAATAAATTCCTGCTTAAAAGATATTAGCAAACAAAAGAAAAAAGGCAGCTGAACTTAGCCTTTCTATTTTGTGTTCCAAATGTCCTTTTGTCGCTTGCATGAAAGGAACTCATTGTGTTTGGTCTGAAATATCCTCTAAAGGGTAGACAAAAGATGTACCTAACTGTTGAAAACATTACCTACCGATACTTAGATGTACCTAACTACTGAAAACATTACCTACCGATACTTAGATGTACCTAACTACTGAAAACATTACCTATCGATACTTAGATATACCTAACTACTGAAAACATTACCTACCGATACTTAGATGTACCTAACTACTGAAAACATTACCTACCGATACTTAGATGTACCTAACTGCTGAAAGCATTACCTACTGATACTTAGATGTACCTAACTACTGAAAACATTACCTACCGATACTTAGATGTACCTAACTACTGAAAACATTACCTACCGATACTTAGATGTACCTAACTACTGAAAACATTACCTACCGATACTTAGATGTACCTAACTACTGAAAACATTACCTACCGATACTTAGATGTACCTAACTACTGAAAACATTACCTACCGATACTTAGATGTACCTAACTACTGAAAACATTACCTACCGATACTTAGATGTACTTAACTACTGAAAGCATTACCTACCGATACTTAGATGTACCTAACTACTGAAAACATTACCTACCGATACTTAGATGTACCTATCTGCTGAAAGCATTACCTACTGATACTTAGATGTACCTAACTGCTGAAAACATTACCTACCGATACTTAGATGTACCTAACTGCTGAAAACATTACCTACTGATACTTAGATATACCTAACTGCTGAAAACATTACCTACCGATAGTTAGATGTACCTAACTGCTGAAAACATTACCTACAGATACTTAGATGTACCTAACTGCTGAAAACATTACCTACCGATACTTAGATGTACCTATCTGCTGAAAACATTACCTACCGATACTTAGATGTACCTAACTGCTGAAAACATTACCTACCGATAGTTAGATGTACCTAACTGCTGAAAACATTACCTACAGATACTTAGATGTACCTAACTGCTGAAAACATTACCTACCGATACTTAGATATACCTAACTGCTGAAAACATTACCTACCGATAGTTAGATGTACCTAACTGCTGAAAACATTACCTACAGATACTTAGATGTACCTAACTGCTGAAAACATTACCTACCGATACTTAGATGTACCTAACTGCTGAAAACATTACCTACCGATACTTAGATGTACCTAACTGCTGAAAACATTACCTACTGATACTTAGATATACCTAACTGCTGAAAACATTACCTACCGATACTTAGATGTACCTAACTGCTGAAAACATTACCTACAGATACTTAGATGTACCTAACTGCTGAAAACATTACCTACCGATACTTAGATGTACCTAACTGCTGAAAGCATTACCTACCGATACTTAGATGTACCTAACTGCTGAAAGCATTACCTACCGATACTTAGATGTACCTAACTGCTGAAAGCATTACCTATCGATACTTAGATGTACCTAACTGCTGAAAGCATTACCTACTGATACTTAGATGTACCTAACTGCTGAAAACATTACCTACCGATACTTAGATGTACCTAACTGCTGAAAGCATTACCTACAGATACTTAGATGTACCTAACTGCTGAAAACATTACCTACCGATACTTAGATGTACCTAACTGCTGAAAACATTACCTACTGATACTTAGATGTACCTAACTGCTGAAAACATTACCTACCGATACTTAGATGTACCTAACTGCTGAAAACATTACCTACTGATACTTAGATGTACCTAACTGCTGAAAACATTACCTACCGATACTTAGATGTACCTAACTGCTGAAAACATTACCTACTGATACTTAGATGTACCTAACTGCTGAAAACATTACCTACCGATACTTAGATGTACCTAACTGCTGAAAGCATTACCTACCGATACTTAGATGTACCTCACTACTGAAAACATTACCTACCGATACTTAGATGTACCTAACTGCTGAAAACATTACCTACCGATACTTAGATGTACCTTACTGCTGAAAACATTACCTACCGATACTTAGATGTACCTAACTGCTGAAAGCATTACCTACAGATACTTAGATGTACCTAACTGCTGAAAACATTACCTACCGATACTTAGATGTACCTAACTGCTGAAAACATTACCTACCGATACTTAGATGTACCTAACTGCTGAAAACATTACCTACTGATACTTAGATGTACCTAACTGCTGAAAGCATTACCTACAGATACTTAGATGTACCTAACTGCTGAAAACATTACCTACCGATACTTAGATGTACCTAACTGCTGAAAACATTACCTACCGATACTTAGATGTACCTAACTGCTGAAAACATTACCTACTGATACTTAGATGTACCTAACTGCTGAAAACATTACCTACCGATACTTAGATGTACCTAACTGCTGAAAACATTACCTACCGATACTTAGATGTACCTAACTGCTGAAAACATTACCTACTGATACTTAGATGTACCTAACTGCTGAAAACATTACCTACCGATACTTAGATGTACCTAACTGCTGAAAACATTACCTACTGATACTTAGATGTACCTAACTGCTGAAAACATTACCTACTGATACTTAGATGTACCTAACTGCTGAAAACATTACCTACCGATACTTAGATGTACCTTACTGCTGAAAACATTACCTACCGATACTTAGATGTACCTAACTGCTGAAAGCATTACCTACAGATACTTAGATGTACCTAACTGCTGAAAACATTACCTACCGATACTTAGATGTACCTAACTGCTGAAAACATTACCTACCGATACTTAGTTGTACCTAACTGCTGAAAACATTACCTAACGAATTCCATAAAACGAATTGAATTAACTAATGTTCGATTACACATCACGTCATACCTGTTATAGCATTCTGGAAAAAAGAATATAGTCCATCCAACGTGTTCATGTAATAAATTGAAAACCCATTAGATATAACCATATGGGTTGTACTTTCTCTCTCCGTGTATGCTTATGTTTTGCATAGCTGAAAAAGTTCAGCTTTTCAATTTAAATATTTGATAAATTTTTTTTTTCATTTTCAATTATTTATAACATAATATATTCGCTACATAGAACGAATTTTTCATCATCAGTTATAACTGTTGAATATATGTATTACTTTCATTTAACCAGATTTTATGCGACTGCAATTATCTCTTACATACATTGTTAACACTCAATAATGTCTTTCTTTCTATTCATAAATTAAGAAATGGACGAATTTTCCGTGGACGAATTTTCCGAGGATGAATTTTCCGAGGATGAATTTTCGTTGACAAATTTTCCGTGGACGAATTTTCCTAGCATTCTTAGATTCTTAAACACTTCTTTCTGATGTTCAGAGGAGTATACTATGGAGGGGACATAGAACATTGAATAATTTTATAAGAAACATTTAATCTTTTACGTCCTATGAAAACAAATTTATCTAATTAAACAAATGATTTATAATTGAATTACTGATAGCAAACAGATAAACTGTTTAAGAATTACTATTCATTTTTCATGATTATTCATATATGTGACCTTCTTTTCATCTTGAACTTCAATTCTACTATTTTTTTATTAATAGTATTTAAAATAATATTTCGTTTGTATTGAATAATCAAATTCAATGCATTTTCATCTTCGTAAAGCTGTCTTAGATTCTAGTAATACATTTTCACCGTTATTATTTAATTAAGAATATAGTTCGCAATAAAATTCCAATTCAAACTATCTGAAGTGATTATGGCTCTTTATTCTCTACAGTAATGCCTAATGATAATCCCTAATGATAATCCCTAATGATAATCATTACACGAACTTTTATACTATAATTGAAAGACCTCAGTGGTAAGATTCTGCAGGCTAGAGGCGAAAGCTTAGTTTAACTATTTCAATTATGCTTCCTAGGAACATGATTATTTTGTAGCACCATATTAACAATAATAGAGTGAATATTAATTAAATAATATCAATTTGCATTAAATGTTATGATATGACATATATTCCTTAGTATCACTTTATTAAATTATCCTATGATATTAGATTTGGTAAACTAGGTTTCACTTTTATTCTTTCCATAGTTTACTGAATTAATATCAGAAATGTATGTAATATTTCATTTACATTTGAGGGTTGATTTGGTTTTATATTTAATCAAGGAATTAATTTTAGGAGTAAAATTTTATTTCTAGTTGCTACCTTATGTTTTCAGTTTATATAATATTATTTTAGTTTCACTAGTATTTAATATCAAACAATTTTTAACAGCTACTGCATTGATTCTTTATTTTTTAGGCTTCTTATTCGCTCTAACAAATGAAGTACCGTTTCAATTTCTCTGACTGTACGGGAGACTTTCTGTCACTTCGATTCTTCTAATTTCGTCTGTTCGAAACCAGAAGAAAAGCTCTTTTGTTCGAAACCTATTTTGCAATCAAGAGCCAGTGTCTAATTTCTGGAATTAAATTGAATGATGTTCAGAGAGCTTCTTCGTGTTTTATCTTCTTGTTAGCAGACTCTTTTCCGTTGTTACACAAACTCTAGAAACACTCCTTGATTGTTGTTCTTTTCTTTATTATTCTTTTCGTGGAAACTATAAATATCTGTATGTATTTTTATGTAAAACTGATACAAACTTTAGAGCCTCCGGGTTTACAGAAACTAAGAGGCCGGTAGAGTTTACTTTAAATTATTCTAAATCGTTGTTTCTAGAGCACTAAAAGAATATTATTTATAAGAGGAAGAAGATTTTGTATCTGATAATAAAAACCTTCCAATATTATTGACTATTTTCTCCAAAAACATTAAAATAATTCAAGAAAATATATAGAGCACCTATTGTTTATCCGTTACAACTTTTGTTTTGTTTGTTCGAAACAGTTATCCAATTATAAAGAAATACAACTTAGGAAAGTGATATCAATATCTTAAAAGCTAATACAAACTTAAATATTTACGGTACAACTTTGTGAGCATTTCAATTTCCTTGACGTCAAAAGTGGACAGTTTTGAGTGGCTAGATATGGAAGAGCTCACCAATTATTCTGCTTCTCTTGGAGTTACTTTTGCAACTCCGAAATAACATTAGGAAAGTTACCGAAGAAGAGTCTTGTTTACCCAATCTTCAGCGGGACGAACTGACTGCTCTACCGACTCACATCGCCCACACGCAGCAGATCCCTTAGCTCATGTTGAAGTAGAGC
Source organism: Caprella mutica (assembly GCA_947561585.1). Classification (NCBI taxonomy): domain Eukaryota; kingdom Metazoa; phylum Arthropoda; class Malacostraca; order Amphipoda; family Caprellidae; genus Caprella; species Caprella mutica. The sequence continues at coordinate 50,655 of CANNZV010002000.1, forward strand.
ACAGAGCAAAATTTAGAGTGGGGCGATCGGACCTCGTTATCTGCGGTGGGTTGAACTCTGGATTGAAGAACTGTAAAGTGTTTGTGGTAGAAAACGGTAGGAGTTGGGAAACATTTGCGAAATGTTGGTGACTCTTGCTTTGATGATTCCCAACCTGTTGTTTGGTGTTGCAATCTCTATTCACACAGAGTGTTGCCACCTCTATTCACTGAGTATTGCCACCTCTATTCACTGAGTATTGCCACCTCTATTCACAGAGTATTGCCACCTCTATTAACAGAGTATTGCCACCTCTATTCACAGAGTGTTGCCACCTCTATTAACAGAGTGTTGCCACCTCTATTCACAGAGTGTTGCCACCTCTATTCACTGTATTGCCACCTCTATTCACTGAGTATTGCCACCACTATTCACAGAGTGTTGCCACCTCTATTCACTGAGTATTACCACCACTATTCTCTGAGTGTTGTCACCACTATTCACAGAGTGTTGCCACCACCATTCACAGAGTATTGCCACCTCTATTCACTGAGTATTGCCATCTCTATTCACTGAGTATTGCCACCTCTATTCACAGAGTGTTGCCACCTCTATTCAGACTGAGTTTTGCCACCTCTATTCACAGAGTGTTGCCACCTCTATTCACTGAGTATTTCCACCTCTATTCACACTGAGTGTTGCCACTTCTATTCACACAGTGTTGCCACTTCTATTCAAAGTGTTGCCACCTCTATTCACTAAGTGTTGCCATCTCTATTCACTGAGTATTGCCACCTCTATTCACAAAGTGTTGCCACCTCTATTCACAGAGTGTTGCCACCTCTATTCACAGAGTGTTGCCACCTCTATTCACAGAGTGTCACCACCTCTATTCACAGAGTGTTGCCACCTCTATTCACAAAGTGTTGCCACCTCTATTCACACTGAGTATTGCCACCTCTATTCACAAAGTGTTGCCACCACTATTCACAGTGTGTTGCCACCTCTATTCACAGAGTGTTACCACCTCTATTCACAGAGTGTTGCCACCTCTATTCACAGAGTGTTGCCACCTCTTTTCACAGAGTGTTGCCACCTCTATTCACAGAGTGTTGCCACCTCTATTCACAGAGTGCTGCCACCTCTATTCACAGAGTGTTGCCACCTCTATTCACAGAGTGTTGCCACCTCCATGACTCTTCACATCCGTTGCTTCCCCCACCAAGTCGTTATCTGTTGACAAACGGTATACCTTTTCCTGTTTTCTAACAGTAAAACTCTAGGAAGAGTAACAGATGATTGACTGCTTCCTCTTGTTTTGAATTTGCTGCTATTTTCAATGGAACAAAACTGCAGATGATACTGAAGCGATTCAACTTATTATTTACTTTGTTTCTATTTACTTTGTCGGGCTCTATTCATTTTTCCGCCGAGTTTATTTGTTCTGTAGAGTTTAGTGTTTTTTTTTAAATTGTAGACTGCAGTAATACCATTTTTTTCGTTCTATTTAAATTCATAAAAAATATTCTTATCTCTATATAATATTTCAATTTATAGTGTAATTTAATTGATGAGTATATAATGGAAATATCTGACTGATTTTTTATAGTTATTATCATAGTGTTATTAATTACTATATACTTGATAAATAAGTATTACTACTTACATCCATTTTATTAGCTAGTGTTTTATTTTCCATTAATGTAGAGCGTTCTTACTTGCATTTATTTATACTAAATTAAAAAAAATTAAAAAACGTGTTCATAAATTTTATATATATACATTATGTTTTTTTTTGGTCACATTTATTTCTATCATCACTAATTTTACAGTTATATTGTTTGTACTACAAATTTCGTCACTCTCTCACTCACTCTTTCACCACTCACTCTCTTACCACTCTCTCACTCACCACTTACTCACCCTCACTCACTCATTCACTCACTCATTCACTCTCTTACTTACTCACTCTCACCACTCACTCACTCTCACTCACTCACTCAACACTCACTCTCACTCACTTATACACTCTCTTACTTACTCACTCTCACCTCTCACTCACTCTCACTCACTCACTCACACACCACTCACTTTCTCTCTCCCACTCACTTTTACTACTCACTCTCACAACTCTCTCTCTCACTCTTTTTCACGCTCACAGGATTGGTCACTCCGTTGCAGTTTAGTCAAAAAGGTGAATCACTAAATTATCTACCCGCACTTTAGGTGCATTGTTGTACTTTATATTTTAGCAATGCATGTCTAATCAGTTGTCAATGCATGACTCTTTGTATCCCTTAACCATTAATTTCTTATTTATATATACGTATGCATGTAGAATGTAATTAGTGCATAATTATGCACATGTTCATTTATTATTCATAGGAAAGTGTTAGATAGATATTGATTTCAATGATTTCAATGATTTTTAATAAATAATTATCCCTATTTAAAATAAGTCTATATGTTTTTTGATGTATTACATTGTAGAACATAAAATAAGGTAAGTGCATGTGTATAAGGTAGGTTCCGAGTTATCGGACGGTTCCACGTGTTCGATCATACATATTAGAAAAGAACATACTATTAAAATATCAAGTTCTTTCATTATCGAAAATGTGGAACTGTCTGACAACTGGTAACTTACCCTACTCCTTTTATAAAAAGTATGATATGCCTCTTCCTATTTTAAAATAATTTTCAAAATGATATACCTGTATAATGAGAAATATCAAACAGGTAAAATTGGCTTTTCTTTTTATTAATTAAGGTTTTCCCGCAGTGATTTTTCTTACTGGTCTAAAGTCAGAGGTTCTTTCACCGGGGAATAACCGGACATGTTTCTAAATCCTTTTAATCCACCGGAATAAACTGACTGTAAATATCAAAGAGTGATGCGAATGATACATTTGGTAAATACAGTAGTTACTGACTGTAGCTTATGATTTGCCTGTATATTAATATACAGTGGCCACTGTAGCTTATGAGTTTGCCTGTATATTAATATACAGTTGCCACTGTAGCTTATGAGTTTGCCTGTATATTGATATACAGTTGCCACTGTAGCTTATGAGTTTGCCTGTATATTAATATACAGTTGCCACTGTAGCTTATGAGTTTGCCTGTATATTAATATACTGCCTGTATATTATATAGTGTATAATAATATATACAGTATTTCCAGCTTGAAATTTATAACAATAGTCGTAAACTCCACCATAATTTCTATCTGGTTAGTCACTGTAAGCCTATGAATTTATCCGTAGAGTTATTTATATTCCCCCGTATATATAGTTAAATTTTCACCCCTCGCCTCAAAAGAGAAAATTGATTCTCTAGAAAAAGTTTGAGTTTTGTGGAGTAACTTCACATTGTTTCTATTGTACTCTAATTTGATTGGAAAAAAACATTCTCCGTTATGTTTTTGCTCAGGTAAAAGAAGCAGACAGTGTACCTCCAACTGGTGTAGCAATGATGTTACTGTTGCTATTTAGTTATGTGAACAGCATCTTCACTAGATGTTTGACTCTTTTTAGGTCAAATTTTAGGTAGTTAGGTAGTTTAGGTAGTTAGATTTTAGGTAGTTTCAGTGCTTGAAAATATTAAAATATCGTAATTAGTGGACTATATCCAGTAAAGCTGTTTATATGATCATTTTCTGAAAGGATGGTTTGACGGTGAATAATTCATGTGAAATTGCATAATGTCTCGTAATAAGCAATTTTATACTAAATAATCAAAGCACAAAATAGTAGACAAAATAAGTACAATTTTATCATTTCTTTGAGTTCTAATAAAATAAGTACTATAAGTTATCTAAAGATCACTAACTTATACAGGGTATCCCTCCAAAAAAAATACAGAAACCAAATTCAAATTATCATATCTCAAAAACCATGCAGTGAAGGTCACATGCAGTGTTGAATCCTTCTCAATTCACAGTTACATTTTGATAAAGTTATATTACTTGTTGTGGATGGTATAACAATTTTATTGATATGTGGAGAAAAGGGATTTGCGTAAACGGTCAGAAAACGGCACTAAAGTGAAATCAATAATTAAAAAAATCTTAGAACATTCCAAGATTCTTTTTTAATTTAACTTCGGATGGAGAAGGATTCAGCAAACAAAATGATGCAAAAAAGAAATATGTTTGTACACTGATTGTTAAGTATTTTTCTTTTAGATTTAAAAATCATGAATTACTTTGTGTAACATTGATGGAGGAAATGTTAAGATACGCTTATTTCAATTCTAGTTCTGTTTTTGGAACACCCTGTAGTACATGTTGTATCAATGTACGTACACTAAAACTTATATTCAGTAAGTTATCGATAATGCATCTCTGCCCCTGCATTGAACCACCGTTTAATTTTATTCAGGAATATTTAGGAATATTAGGAATTTAGGGATATTCAATGCGAAAATATCCATTTCATATTCATAGATTCATGGGATATTAATTCTGATTTTCAACAAATAAAAGAGGTAATTTTTAGCAACAACACTTTAACATAAATTTTTTTATAGTGACTCTATTTTGATCTTAAAATACGGTACAATTTAATAATTGTAATTTACGTTAGATAAATACAAATAAACAGAAATTATTATATTAAGTATACACGTGTAGTTGTTAGTTGCTGATTACATGTTAAATTACTGAGACAAACTCTAAGTAAATTGTAGCTTTAAGCTTCTTAGCGTACAAGAAGCTCCATGAAATTCATATTTCATTATATTTACCATGAATATTCTGATAAAAAGTGTAATCCTTCATATCCAGGTATACCCCCCCCCCCCAAACCTATCTGAGGGAGGGGGATCCCCCCCCCCTTGTTAGGATAAGTTGTAATGGATTAGGGACATTATCTGGAGAAGTTTTAGCCCAGGGCAGTCCTTATTGTCCTTTGAACTGCCAGTGGTAGGAATAGCATAAGAATTGCCTATCTCTTTTCACTGGTAAGAATAGCATATAAACTGTCTATCTCCTGTTACAGGTAGGAATAGCATAGGAACTGCCTGTGCCCTGTTACTGGTAGGAATAGCATAGGAACTGCCTATCTTTTGTTACTGGTAGGAAAAACATAGGAACTGCCTATCTCTTTTCACTGGTAGGAATAGCATAGGTACTGCCTATCTCCTGTTACTGGTAGGAATAACATATAATGCTGTTTGTAAGATGGTTGCTTAAGACATGAATTCGGTATGGTTGTTTAGCAACTTAAATTGGTTGTCTATATTTTTATATTTGGAAGGAGTCGAGTTGTATATCAAAAGGAAAATTATGGTGGGGTCATAGAAGATTAAGAGGGGCATCCTCTTGATCCACGGGTTCCCACCATAACTTTCCTTATGGGTAAAAGATACAGTATATCGTCTCAATATATTAATATCTATATATTTTTATCTTTTTTTTTTGTAGTGGAAATATATTTCAGTAATACGTACAGTGTGTCTAATTTTTTTATTTTTTGTTTGCAATGTATAGAAAAAATCTGTTTAAAAAGTTATAATAGCTCCATGCAAATACCTTTTTTTAAAATTTAATTATTGAATAGTTTTCCACTACAAAATTTGAAACATTTTTATATATGCAATAGGAAAATGATTTTCACAGTTGCTAATGGTGAAGCATTTTCATCTGGAAACTGGAAAAAAAACTCAACTAAAACCTCAAAAATATATATTCACTTCTATTTAATCCTTTTCATAGTTTAATTCTATCATTAATACAATTAAATTTTCACAGAATTTACGAAATGTCTGTACTGCTTGAATTTCAAGAAGACTTATATAAAACCACTTATTTTTCCCATTAAAATCTCTCCGTCTGTTTCTGCTTGAGAACCCTAGTGTAAAATGGCCTCTCTTTCAAAAGCGGCTCAGTCATCTTCTATTAAATTAGCCTGCCTGAGTTTCTTCCATTATAAATTAGAATGTAAAAATAACATTTATTTGAATTCCCCCCTTCTCCATTTTATCTGTGAATGGGGTAAGTGGAAATTACAAAATGCTATTTGAATTCCTATTAATTTTTTCGAATGGTTATTATTAAAAGAACGCATTAAAGTACTTAAATCTATTAAATGTGGAGAGAACAGTATTCAATCAACAATTAATAATTCATTTTAATGCTCGTATAGTTAGATTCGATTTTCAAAAGTTAATTAATTTTAATTCGAATCTGGTAATTGAACATTACCCTATGTTTAATTTAGTCGTTTATTAAACAATTACGGTAAATATAAATAAAATTGATAGCGAATTATTATACTAAACTCTAATTTCACAACTTTTTCGTCTATTATTTTATAATAGGATTAAATTACTCGACTTATAGAGGAAAACTGTTCAACCATTAATATTTTTACGTCAGTTCTCCTTAATAAAAGTGAGAAAACCTCTTCGAAAATATGACCTCTAAATTAGATCTAGCGCACCAATGTAGTCTAAAGGGCCGTACACACGTAGGATTTTATAAGTCTTTCCACCAGACTTTTGGCTAAGCTCCTCCCACTTTTTCCACGAGAATTTAAGAAAAAAACGATATAATTATTATTTATTTTAGTTGGTATCCATGATACCTGCAGTTATCATGGATACCAACTGAAAATAAATATTTATATATCGTTTTTTCTTATATTCTCGTCTGGTGGAAAGACTTAAAAAAACCATACATGTGTACGGCTCTTTACATTGAAGTTAGAAATTGTGAAATAAATTTAGTTAGAACTTTTCCTGTGGGTCTTTGATAAGCCTTTATGGTGCATAAAATAAATGTTTGCGCCATAAAGTACCACGCGTTGCAAATTGTGAATTAATTCGCATCGCTTTGCCACTCATGCGTGAACGAAATATACTGAGGGGAATAACGACCCTCTATGCTACGACGGTGTTAGTTTTCCCTCATGGAACTTTGAATATACGTCCAGGAGGGAAGTTATGGAGGGGGAATCGAAGATTTAAGGAGAATTTCACCCAATCTTCTATGCCCCACTATAACCTTTTGCCTGGGTCGATTCTGTATGTAAATTTAGCGAAAATGATTACTTAGTTAGTTTCGTATTCAGAAATATTCAATTGGGAATATTTCCCTCCGTAGATTTATATGAGAACTTGTCAAAAAAAATCTCCCTGAGATGTAATCTGTGTTTATCATTATATAATTCATTTACAAGTGTTCCAGTCATTCCTGACACACAATCTTTGGTTAATTCTCTCCATGCTCAAGTCTCCAATTCTCGTTCTTCTTGTTACAGATTTTCGTCAGGGCACAGTTTGACTACGAGCCGCTTGAAGACGAGTTGATACCATGTGCACAGGCTGGCATAGCTTTCAGGACAGGCGATATTCTGCAGGTTGGTGAAAATAGTAATGAATAGGATTGTGACAATATTCTTTTAAAATCATAGATCCCGATTATATTACAGACGGAGAGAATTAAACAGTATTAGTTCATTCTAAACTTGCGGTATATAGTATTCGATACCATTTCGTTTCGTCTAAGATATTCTTTAGATATATGATTTAAAAAGGATATTGTCACAACCCGAGTAATGAATTTCCTAACTTTTAGCATATAGTTACTGAAGATATATCTTGTAGGGCCCATTAACTCGACAAAAAATATATGTTTTTATTTCACAAGATTTCGGTGGCCTTCGTATAGTTTCAGTATCCAGGGTGTTGACTACATTAGGTTATCTGTTCTCACAGCTCATTAATTTTCTTTATGAAACTGTATGCATAGTAGAGTGCCCATTCAAAAAGCCCTAATCGTTAACTTTCTATCAATGATAGAAAAATCATCTATCAATACGACGAAAATCCAATCGCATTTAATTTTTTTTTTAAATATAGGATAATCCCGACAAAAATACATAATTCCGACGATAATTAAGTATATTACAGTCAATATTTTACTTGAATATAAAAAACGAGATGAAATTTCATAATACAGAGTGTATCATATAAAAATATTAACTAATAACATACAAACAATATAATATCTTTCAAATACTAATTATAAGAAAAATCACGAATATGTTTATTATATATCCAATAAAAGCAATATTATCCTTCATACGAGTGCATTGAACTGTTTTTATTAGATTAAACACTGTTTTTATGCAGCCATATCATTCTCGTAGCTATATACCTCCTTATTGAAATATCTGGGCGTGCTTTTTCAAGTATTTCAAACAAAGGAATGTATCGGAGTAGGCCTATCAAAGAGATACTTGCGTCAAAACGGAGACTTAGAGGCCTAACTTCTAAAAGGTTTTTTATTCCTTTGAGAGGCTCTGACAGTACACACTTTAACTGAAATCTAAATAGGCAATACTAAAAACTACCAATAATACCTATAACCTACCCCAAGAGTTAGAACTTTGCAGTATTCACTATTAGAATAGCTAGAAAACGACAGTAATTTCACGGTTTTTAGGTCAAGTAATATCTAATTTCTCCTATAGGACATTTTTAAATTGAAGAGAATTTATGATGATTTGATCATTTTGATGAGAAATTTGCTTCTTTTGGAAAGAGCTGAAGAGAATAATGGAGAGTCTAAGAGCCACACTATTTTACTAGGAACGTAATTACTAATTCTCATATTATGTTAAATGATGTACAAAAAGAAACCAGATTCAAGATAAATGTTTCAATTAACAGTTCTTTCTTGCAAATTCTTATACAAATACGTAAGCTCCTATAGCCTTAGCATAAAAATAGAATTGGGAAAGACTTTCAATTTACATATTGAAATGAAAGCCTTCTAGAATGTGGATTACAATCAGCTTTCTCCGTACTTTATTCTGCTATTGTTGTAACAAATATTAATTCGCATTTGAATGTGTTTGTATAATGACTGTTTGAAAACAACTAACAAAGTCTAAGGTAACGACTTTGAATAAATAGAAATCTATTGTCTATAAACTATCATTGTTGTTTAAACTGTAATACATCTCAATAGAGACTAAAAATCATTAGCAGTATCGGTAGGAGGAATACCTTCTAAACATTTTCTTTGGCGATGAATGCTTTATTCTAATACATACTGAAGTAGAAGTGGTAGATCCTGATACATTATGACGGGGAAAATTTTAATTGTAATACATATGGAAGAGGAAAGGCTAGAATCTGATAAATAGTTTAGAGGGAATATTTTATTCGAATACATACTAACGTGGAAATGATTGATTCTAATACATATTGACGTGAAAATACTTGAATTTAATACATACTGACGTTGAATTTCTAAATTCTAAAACATTCTGGCGAGGAACTTCTTGATTTTTATACCGCAATACGTACTTCTGTGTTCTAATACATATAATTCGGTAATGATTGATTCGAATTAAGTTGATCTACTCGTAAGATTCTCTGACGAAATATGAACATACCTTCCTAATAGCGTCTAAAATTATTATGATACTCGCTTTTATACATTTTAAATTATGTTTAGACATTCAAATTTGTTTATGACAAGGGCCATCATCACAATTTCAGTCATCCATATCTTCTAGCTGACACCAGAATCATTTAATTGATTGGGTTGGTCACTTTGAATCAAAGGATGGGTCACATCGTCTCATCTCTCTTATGACCGTTTGCAATCCAAATATCGTGGCCAGTCTCTCATGTTTATTCAATTAATTCCCTAAGGTTCTTATGAAGGCCACCAGAGGGCAAGCTAAATGCAGCACATGCCTGCAATATAGTGATACTATATCTATCTCTTGTAACAGGGCAATAGGTAATGCAGCTGAGAGTGCAAGTGGACTTTCTATCTACATACACGTTTAAATTAATTATCATTAGCTGCTCTTCATCAGCAATATGTTTAGTTTAATGTTATAATTAGGCTTAAAAGAAACATTTCATTTCTTCATTCGATTTAATATTTATTTTCATAAAATATTTTTCCCAAATATTCATCCACATTTGAAGAATTTCGGTTTTCAATTATTGAAATTATAATAATTGCCGGAAAGAATTTCTTAATGTGAAAAGTGAAGATGTAGATTTTAATGGCTTTTTTCTTCAGATTATATCGAAGGATGACCGCAACTGGTGGCAGGCGAAGAAAGACCCCAGTGGTACGGCGGGTCTGATACCTTCCCCCGAACTGCAGGAGTGGAGGACAGCATGCCAGGCAATGGAGAAGGGGAAGAGGGACCGAGACCAGGGTGAGTGAAGGGGAAGAGGGACCAGTGTGAAGGGGTAAGGGACCAGAACGAATTAAGGGAAGTTTCGTTCCCAGAATCCAAATTTTCATTTCATCATCTTTCTCTATCTTTTACAGTTACCAACTGTTCATTTTTCGGTCGCAAGAAGAAGCAACACAAAGACAAATACGTTGCTAAGCACAACGCAGTCTTCGACCAACTGGACCTTGTTACTTACGAGGAGGTTATTCGGTTACCCTGTGAGTATTTACACACCTAACGGTTACTATTTAACCGATGTACGGTTACATGGAAGTAATTAACCAGCTACGGTTACTATTTACCAATATACTCATTTATTCAAAAAATTAAATCACAGCTTATTGATAAATTTAGTAATCAAATAATATCATCTTTCATGAACATATATTAAGTTTGTAAAAAGTCATTGTATGTGTGCTTGTTGTTAAGAAAGTCTTTCCTCCACAGCTTTCCGTCGTCGGACTCTCGTTCTGTTGGGTGCCCACGGGGTGGGTAGAAGGCACATCAAGAACACCCTCATAGCTTCCCATCCCGACAATTACGCCTACCCCATTCCACGTGAGGTTTAGGCTATAGTTAATCTTATTATTTATCACATTATTAACCTCTAACTTTAATCCAATAGAAATAGCTATGAATTTTGAGTTAAATGTTTGTTTTTAACCAAATTTTTTTTTTAGCAATTTCTTTCATAGTTTCACATTCAATTAGGATACAATTCATTCACATTTGTCGATAAAATACGGTTACTTTCGTATTTAGATCATCTATGTAACTAGACACTAACGTGAAACTAATTTGATATTTTAATCACAGACACCACTCGGCAACCGCGTGAAGATGAAGAAAACGGCAAAAATTACTATTTTGTCTCGCACGATGAAATGATGTCAGATATTGCAGCCAATCAATACTTAGAGTACGGTAAGTAAAGTGTGACGTCAGTGATTGTAACCAATCATAGCCTAAGCTCAAGTTAGTTGAGTGCGATGTCAGTGGTTGTAACCAATCAGCAGCTTTGATTATAGTAAGTTAAGTGTGACGTCATTAGTAGTAACCAATTAGCAGCATGGATTCTGGTAAGTTGAGTGTGACGTCAGTGGTTGTAACCAATCAGTGCCTTAGAACATGTGAGTTGAGTGTGACGTCATTGGTTGTAACCAATTAACAGCTCGGTTTCTGGTAGGTTGAGTGTGACGTATGTTACATTAACCAATTAGCGGTTTGGATGCTGTAAGTTGACCGTGACGTCAGTGTAAGTAATCAAACAGTACCTAGATCACGTATTTAATAAAAACGTATGTTACAGCAGCCCAGGATACAGTAACATAAAGGGTATGGTAACTAGTAAACGACACAAAAATATGACGTCACCAAGACAGCACATATTTTGTTTGTGACTCAGCGCCTCATAATACCTCGTATTTGCATGTTCAATTGTTCTAATCGAGAAGGTTAAAGTCAATATAAAAGTGCTCTGTGTGATAAATAGTATAAATAGCGATTGAACCTAGAATTTAAATGTATGATATAATTCAGGTTTGTTTATATTGTTCTCTTCTTTTACTTATCTATAAGAAATAGGGTCTTAAACATATACTACCTAAGAGCCTAAGCCAGTGCTAATTAACTGCTAAACTGTAGCTCATATGAATAACAATTAAGAATTAAAATAATGGAAAAACAATCTAACCAATGCCTACGTTGTAATTGATAAGAATTTTTTTTTATTAGTGACAAAGTTTAAGTAGGTAGTCCCATGTTTCAAAAGTGTTGTCAAATACACAAATTCACTGGAGACTTTCCATAAATGAATGTAAAAATATCTAAATAATAAAAGTTTTATCTGTCGATATACTTCTCCTATTAATACAATTATAGACACAAATTTGAACCATATCGATTAAAAATGAACTAGTCATTAACCACAAAGCATATTATTCACGTAGTAATCAATGTAATTTAAGATTTTCCGGTCACGCCGTGGTCACGTCAAAGTAGTTTCAATCAGCTGATTACCATACCCCATCTGTTACTGTTTCCTGCTGTAGCTAAACTGAATTTAAAACATCACTAATTAGAACGTTAGATTAAATTACCTGTAGATAAAATATTATATAGTTCGTCGCAGGTTCTTGAAAATTGTATGATGAATATAAGACCTTTTGCTTATATTTTTTCCCTAAATATGTTCCTTTTCCACAATATCTTATATATTTCTTCACCCCTCCCTCACCCATCCCTAATTCTCTTCTTGCCCGTAGGTACTCACGAGGACGCTATGTACGGTACCAAACTAGAGACAATCCGCAAGATTCACCAAGAGGGACGAATGGCAATCCTTGACGTGGAGCCCCAGGCCCTGAAGATACTAAGGACAGCTGAGTTCGCTCCTTACGTTGTGTTCATTGCTGCCCCGTCTCTGCAGAACATGGCAGACGTGAGTAATGTGAGATCTCGAAATAACTTTAAAATACCACCTAAGAAACCCTTATCATATGACATTGAAGTTTTGAGTGAATGTTTAGATGAATAACCTTTTATTGGGCTACAACTAGAGTGGCTTCGATGTTTTTTTTTATTAAGTTTTCATACCAAGTTATTTCTAGGTCAGTGGGTATTAATGGAAGTACATTAGGCTTAAACTTTAAAAGTTTATATTAAGAATTTATTTTAATAATTCCTAATCTGTAGGTGATCTTCGGGATCCTTTTTCAAAATATTTCATATTCATCACAAATTACCAACCAATGATTCTACAAATTCCTTCCATCTTTTTGAAAAGTCTGGTTTAGGGAAAATCAATTCTGCATGCAATTCAAGTCAAAGATACTCAGTGAAGATATCAGATACCAAGTCTCTTAGCTTGAGAGTGAAGCAATGTTAGTGTTTATTGGATTGCAATTCAAGAGCTCTATTGAGAGTTACAATAGTGTCATTTTTCTCACTCCTCGTCTCTAACTTCAGGACAAACTTTAGGAGAGTCGAATTTTCGTCCTCCATTCTTGGAGGAAGAAACGAGATCTCTGTTTTTCTTGCAGCTACTTCTAGAACACAGCGTTGTTCGTTTGCAAAGTCTTGGTATTTTTAACGACACTTATCTGCGTGTTGAAATAGATTGAACAATTCTCCATTCATTCAAAGGATCAGATATTTTATTTTAAAGAAGGACTTTTAGTAATCTGATTGAACTTTTAGTACGTGGTGTACTTGTGACATTTATTAGACCAATAAAATTAAGACTGGGAACTTAATTTTACAATGTATTCAGATTTTATGATCAATTGTTTTAATTGATTTGGTAGAAACATCATTAGTTGTTAATAAGGGTACAGTGAGCTATGTAAAATTAATATTTATGTATAAGGAATTTAAAATTATTTTATTTTTTATTACCAATTTTTTTATTCACAGAAAACTGAGAAGCTCATCTTTTTAAATGAACGTCATATTATTTTTTAATCAGAAATAGGTAAAAAATACCTTATTCTATTTTTATACGTGTACAACAATACATATATTAGATAATGAATTATAGGTATATATATATATGTATGATTTTTTGTTTTTTTTTGTTTTACAAATAAGTTTTTAAACCAAATTTGATTTTTATCTTGCTATTAAACTTTTTGAGTTATAGCAGTTCCTTTCATGTCCCGTAATAGTGGGACACCCTGTACATACATGAAATATTTGTAGATATAGTATGTATATACAGAGTGTCCGACACTTTTGTTGCCAAACTTTAACATAAGGTTGCATTCGTCGAAATAAACACTTTTTATTTTATGAAGGCATGGTCTAAAATGCTTAGTTAAAGAGTTACCAGGTTAGGAAAGTAGTATCTGTACCATTTATTATTATTAGCTAACGTCATTTTTAACAACAACAAAAAATTTTTAACAGTAATTATTAGGAGCACAAGAAACTTAATCTTAAATTAGGTTACATTTTTCCAAAATGTGTTCAAACTGCCCCCCATTTGTTGCGATGCAGGCGTTCAAACGTTTGTCCAATGATTGGCAGACGCTAGCAAAGACACCAGGAGTTTCCCGAATCCTTGCGGGAAAAACGTTTGAACGCTTGCATCGCAACAAATTTAAGATTAAGTTTCTTGTGCTCCTAACAATTACTGTTAAAATGTTTTGTTTCTTATCGCAACATTAAAAAAATAATGTTAATTACGTAAATGGTACAGATACTACTTTCCTAACCTTGTAACTCTTTAACTGAGCATTTTAGACCATACCTTCATAGAATAAAAAGTGTTTATTTCGACGAATGCAACCTTATGTTAAAGTTTGGCAACAAAAGTGTCGGACACCCTGTATAATTAATTTGACTAATTATTATCTTAACATTGTCTTTGCTTGATGAATTTGAACATATCGCTCAATAATAGAAATAACGGCATAACTACAATAAAAAACGAATTTTCGGTTATCTAGTTCAAAAATTACGAATTTATAAATTTTATATTATTGTTTACTAACTTTTTTTTGTCTAAGAAAAGTAAATTTACTCTCAATTCACAATATTATATTTAATTTCAATGGATGATAAAAAAATTAAAAAATCGTAACTTTAGATATACCGTTATTGAAATTAATGATCGAAATATTTTGAAATTTATTTATATTTTTACTTTAAAGCTGATAACTTTTTCCATTCTAGCTTCTATAAGGTACGTTTTTCATGCAGCGATTATTGCTATCGTCGCTCAGAGATCAGTGGTTATCAATCAGCGATCATAGACTAGCGATGATCGTAACAATCGCTGCATGCAAAACGTACATTTATTTAGAATCGTTTTAACGCAGCCCTTCATTTCAGTACGACGGGTCGCTGGAAAGACTGGCCAAGGAATCTGGTTCTCTGAAGCGTGCGTACGGTCATTTCTTCGACTTGAATATCGTGAATGACGATATCGCGGAGACTATCCGACAGCTGGAAAAGAGTCTGGATACTGTGTGCAGTACGCCCCAGTGGGTGCCCGTGTCTTGGATTTACTGACAGACTGCCCCGCCACCAAGGTACCGACGCAGGTGAGGGTAATTCCTGATTTTAGTAATTAGTAAAGGAATTATTCAGGTTTAAATATTTAAAGAAATATAAAAGTACTTTATAAATAATTTGAATTTTATTGCATAAAATGATGCGTTATATTCTCCCGGATAACGTGTTTAAATATTAGACCTAAACACAATCTAAAGAAAACAGATAGGACAATTTGTAAATTATACCTGTCAGGTCTATCAAAGAACCTGTCAGCATAGGTATTGAAGGTTAATTTGGATCTCACAATAAATGATGAATTAAAAAGAGGACACAACACCCATATAAGAGTCTCCACTCTTATTCATTGAACGAGAATTATTTGAGTTCAACAATTTTTCCTAAAAAAATTCAGTCAATTGGCTCTCATGAAAAGTTCTTTTTTTCGACTTGAAAAGTCATCTACTCATATAGTTCTTGAGCTATAGACATGGGTTTTGTTTCATCTTCTTCATAAATGAACTGCTCACAAAGCTACAGACGGGTTTTTCCAATTTCTCAATGGGTGAGAAAGTATGATGAGATATATGAAAAAATCAAATTTTTAGGAAAAAAAATTGAAAACAATTCTTTAACATTTTTTCTTAGATGAATTTGAAAAAAATAGCATTTTCACTTCGTGGACAACTATGATCTGAACAAAATGAAACCAACCCCATATATAACTCAAAAACAAAATGAGTTGATGCCTTTTTAAAGAACCCTCCTATTTGGGTTCTCAATTTGGAATGGGGGTGAAGTGGACAAAGTTGTAGAAAATATCCCAACTCCATTTGAATAATTATATTAAACCTTAAAATTTCAAATTTGTATATTAGTTAATATTTTTTAAGTAGATGGTCCCCCTAACCATATTCCTCAATAAGAAGTTTAGTACAAAAATATTTGTTTTAATATTATTCATATATTTAATTTAATAAAAATGAATGGAAGAATATAGTATATACTTAAAATTTTAGTGAAGTTATAAGCTGATTTCATTTTCTGTTACTTTTTTACAAAGAAAATTCATTTTAATTTAAAACTAGATTTTAAAGAGAATTTATTTCCAAAAATATCAAATTAGTTTTTATTATTTCCCTATTTATGAATGATGTGTATTTTTAGATTTTTTTTTAAATAATGAACTAATTCATTCTCAATTTCTGACGTATTTACCTGCTTGTTCTGACGGTTTTTCTTTCGGCAGAGATTCCCCGTCAGATTGTGACTGTTGCGGCACATCAAGAGCAAAAGAAGCGGCACATAGGAAACATTTTGCCCAGAGAAGGTGATAGCAGATGGAGGAAAATGGTTAAAAATTCATAATAACTTCTGTAATTTACGGGTCTGAGGAGCGAAGACAAGAGTCTACGGCGACCCACAAAGATAATTCAATGAAGAGAATCTCTACTAGATTACCTATGTGATCCGCCGTAACTCATTGTACCTACCTCCCCTTTCCTTTTTTTCTTACATATTACACAGCATTAGAGTTATTATAATGTTGACATAAGCGTTAGAGCTGTGTATTAATACAAAGAAATAAGAAAGTGCTCAAAACTACTTACTAAATCTAGGAGGGATGGACAAAATGAAACAAAATGACTGGTGTAGAATTGTCTCCTTGTTTTGCCGGTTATCTTGTACAGATTACCTGTTACAACGCTACTTCACTTCTCTGTTTTCTTTAAAGAGAATAAAATAATATTACCTAGATATTTACCATTAGATGATATTATATATTTAATTGATAGGGTGTATGCTAAATGATGTCAAATTTGCTGTAATAAGGAGATTGCGCGACGGCGTTTTTGTGTTTCAGTGACATTGGTTCCGTGAAATTGTTCAAAATGTTATCAATGTTCAAAGATTCTACTAGAGATGTAATTTTGAATATTCAAAAATTTATAATTGGATTATATTGAACTATTATTGTTGGATTAGATTTTTATTTGATATTCTATACGGTTATATTCATTCTTGTGATATCTTCTTGTAGATCGGAAGATTTACTCTTTTCTTGGCATAATAAAATCTTTTCTTTCTAATAACACTAAGCAATAATTAGTTTTTTTATCAGTCTTTAAATGATTTTAAGTACTCGTGGGAGTTGCTTCAGAAAAAGTACCAGTAACTTGGTACCTGCTTCAAGAAGTGTACCAGTTAGGTGGTATTTGTTTCAGAAAATGAACAAGTTAGGTGGTACTGGTTTCAGAAAAAGTACCAATTAGGTGGTACTTGTTTCAGAAAATGTACCAGTAACTTGGTATTAGTATCATGGAATGTACCAGTTATTTGGTACTTCTCCCAGGAAATGTACCAGTTAAGTGGTTCATGCTTCAGGAAATGTACCAATTATTTGATACATGTATCAGAAAATTTACCAGTTATTTGGTACTTGTTTCAAAAACTGTACCAGTTGGGTGGTACTTGTTCCAGGAAATGTACACGTTATTTGGTACTTGTTTCAGGAGATGTACCACTTAGGTGGTACATGTTTCAATGTTTTTTCGAGGTTGTGTAGATTTTATAGACTGAAATTCAACGAGCTTCTTGAATGAAAAACAATCGAAAATCTTAGTAGAGTTATATATGCATGGAAATTATACTTATGTTCATTATATTCACTATGAAATAGTCTTATTTTAATTGAACTTTTTACCCTTTTATCTACTGCATTTAAAACATTTTATACCAAAAAATAGAAACCCACCTTCAATATTTAGTTTTGTCTTCAGTTTCTAAGTTCCTTTTCAGCTCTCGACAGATCACAGTTTATATACAACTATATTTAAACGAATTGCAATAAGGGTGAGTTCCTAGTTATCAGACTCTTCCACATTGTCGATCATATCAGAAAAATGTGGATAATATACTTTTTTCATATGATCGGAAATTTAGAACTGTCCGATAACTCGAAAGGTACCCTAACTATTATATGATAAATTTTCTCTTTCCATTTTTTCTATTTGAACTTGAGAAACTGAATTTAATCTTAAATATTTGAATGTAAGACGAAATTCTTTAACTAAAATATTCTTTTTTTCTCAATAACATAAAATTTTCATTTCGAAAATAGTTCACTGCCACCAGATAATAAAAATTACAGCAGAAGGAAAATGTTTTAAATTTCAATTTACATTCAGTAATGATATTTGTATTTATAATTTTTTTCTTATTGATCTTTGCTATTGTTAACATGTTGACTACGTTGTGGTATGAATGTGTACCACACAATGTATTTCCATTTATGAAATCAAGTCTGAATTTTGACTTAAAATAACATTTTTGTTTTTTATTGCTGTCATTGGTGTCATTTCGACGTCAAAGTAGCTAAGTAATTTTTCGAGTACCAACCGTAATCAACATGTTGAAAATATCTTTAATTTCAATATGTGCATTTTAAATCAAAAGTACGAACGTTAAAATAATAATAATAAATACAGTAGAGGGTAAGTTACGTTATTCCGACCGTTACGCAATTTCGTACATTAGTTACTTATAA
Source organism: Caprella mutica (assembly GCA_947561585.1). Lineage (NCBI taxonomy): Eukaryota > Metazoa > Arthropoda > Malacostraca > Amphipoda > Caprellidae > Caprella > Caprella mutica. The sequence continues at coordinate 69,390 of CANNZV010002000.1, forward strand.
TATAAATATACTGACAGTTTGATAGAACGTGTCACAGGAAGTGTTTAACATATATTAATGATATTGTTGCTTCATTATATGTTACATTATCATGACATGCATCAATCTAATTTGAAATTAACAATAAAGTCGAACCCGTCTTCAAATTCTACTATAACTAGCGGTTACAATTCTCAATTAATTGAAAAACAAGTTTGAAATAGGTAAAACTTTTCTTTAATTTCTTGGTTAATACATTTAACATATTATTTCACGGTACTGTTTATCACTTTAAAAATTATCTTAATAAACAATTTATTTTACGTATTCTCCAATCAACGTTCTGAACGGGAATACGATAGTATACATATATAACTAACTGTACGGGAATAAATAACTGCAGATATAACGTTAACTGTACGGAAATGCGTAAGTGTACGGGAATGTGTACCTATGCAGAAATACGTAACTTACCCTACATTATCAAATAATGACTATCATTTATACTGTCTAATAAAGTTTCTTTTTTAAATATGAAGTTAATAATGAATAGAACTTCATTATAGATCTCTATTGTTTATCAGTTCCACTTATTACAATCCTGCATCTAATTTAAGGCGGAAAAATTTCTTTAATCTATATATTTATGATTCTATTATTCTATAGGTATCGTTATGTTTTAATATATTATATTAATATTAGATTACGCGAGAATACAATAATAACATTATTTCTACTACAACAGTATCAAATTTTCTCCTGTCATAAATATGCGCAAAATTATCTCCAATTTTTGACCACTCATTTTTTTCCATTCTCGAGGCAACGGTTTTGAAATCTGGAAATTTGTGCAGTGTTTTGTGGATATTTCTACAAATGTTTTTTGCGGGACGCTGTGGTTTTCTTACCAAGCGATCATATGGTCATTGTTACCCAATTTAATTAAATAAAACCCCTACAACTTAACACAATCCTCTTTCATTTAACCTTTTAAACAACCGTCCTATCGTGGTGGATTTAACCTTTTAACAACCGTCCTATCGTGGTGGATTTAATCTTTTTAACAACCGTCCTATCGTGGTGGATTTAACCGTCATAAAACAATTATAAGGAACTAGTTTTAGCTATTAAAATACTGACTGTGGAGTTTGAGCTTGACAAGACTTTATAATAACGATTAAATATTTGTACATGATTTGAATCAACTTAGATTTTATGGCTTTTTTCATTAGATATATTATTTGTAAAGGTCATACTCTAATTTTTCTCATATTCCAACAAGATCATTATGCCAAGTATGAAAGTGAATAGTTTTTTATAACTCACTGAGTATATGTGCGTTGGTTTACCCCCACGGTACTCCCGCAAGACACTAATGCTCATATGTACACATACTAGTGACCAGAGGTTGCTACGCACCAAGCCTCAGTTACTGATAAAAAACTAGAAGATATAGAGAGGAAATTAGGGAATGACTAGTATTTCCAGGTTTTTGTTTATCACAATTAACATAATTATTTATAATTAACATTAAATAGTTAATATTTGCGATTCATTGTCCTCAAAATAATAGTGACTTGGCAAGAGCGCACATACACACTACATCTACTAGATGTGTTTTCCCGCGCAGTGGCGAAAATTATATCGCATCTTTCAGGACGGTTAATTCCTTATTTTGGGGTCACGTGACTGGCAATGTGGCGTCAGTTCCATGGAGTAATGATATAATTGAAATAAAATAAGGTTTTACACCGTCGTTCTCACCGTCTTGCAATCGCTGCAACACTACCTCTTTCTGGTTTATATCATAACTCTTTGTCTTACCCCCAATTTCACCCCACTGCAGGTGTAGCATACACAGTTCAAAAAGAATACATTCAATGTAATAACTAGAGCTAGGACATTGGAGCACTTAAAAAAGAGCAGTAGTAGCGGTTAAAATGAGCATTTGTAGCGCTATAAGTGTGCCGCAGGAGGGAAAAACTAGCTTTTCAGTTGACTTACCAACTGATGATAATTCGATTAGTTCTGCCTGACAGGTGAGTAAAACTGTTGTACGTGTGGCGGTTATCTGAACAGGTCTCAGTTGTTAACAACAACTAGTGTACTTTCCCGTCAAAAATAAAGAAGTTTCAACAGTAAAAGAAAAAATACTATATACAAAAAAATGTAATAAAGATATATATAATAAAATGTATTAAAAATAATTTTGAAAAAATACATATGCATAAAAAAATATAAGAAAAATACATTAAATAAATACATAACTATAAAAATATATACATATACGTATATAAAATATGGAGAATCCATGGCAAACTGACAAACTTGACAGTCACGCATGTATAGTGATTGTGCTCCTCAGGTATCAGGTGCACCAGCTAGTAGTACCTGTTCATGCATACCTGTCAGGTGGACATCATTTTGTATGGCCGGCCTATTATTATAACAAACACATTTGATCATCAATTAAATTCAAAATATTATCCAGTTTAATTCTAATAACCCATAAAATTAAATATTAATGAGCTTTTGAATTATTGAAAAAATGGTAATTAAATTGAGCTTCAATTCATTCTTTTTTGTCTTACTTATGCTGATGGAAGAAGATATCAAAGCTATGATAAAAAAATAGTATTTGTTTTCAACTATCGTTGTTTTCAACAGTCGATCGTACATAAAAGATGCTTTATTTTTAAATAACCGAGATAAGAGATGCATTTTTTTCCAATGGTAGAATGTGAAAGATTTTACTTGTTCTATTTTGATGATTCCTATCGACACTTTTTAAAGTACGTTTTTGATTGCATCGATTGTTGTGATTACCTCTGAGCGATCATTGGGAAGATTGCTGCTTGCAAAACATACCTTATGACATCTCTGAATAGCAACAGAAAAATAGTAAATAGGCAGCAACAATTAATTGAAAACGTGTTCTGCAGTAGAACTTCTCGAATCCGAATATCGGAGAATATTGGACCAGAGTACGTTAACTTAACTTGGTTAGAATACTCAAACATAGTCACATAATCTCATAAACTAGGTTTAAACTGTCGAAGAAAAAAGAGAGAAATGAATTGTGGATGACCAATTGCAAGAAAATCCAAATTATACTCTAATAATTTTTGTGGCGTTTTACAGTATTTTGGTGTTATTTATTGCACTTCTGTCATGCATCTGCATTGTTCGAAAAGAATAGTTGGGATAATGTATAGTATTTTTTTGGATACAATTAGGTTCTTGTGAAGAAATTAAAAAATAAAGACGCATTTCCTAATTTAATGAGTTAAAGATAATTCTTAATCAGTTTCTTAAGAGATAGAAAATGGCTTAGCTTTTCAACAAAGTCTACGGCAATTGAGCAGAATATTTGATTATATTTCATTACACTTACGTAAATTAAATAAAGAAACTAATATATTTCGACTAACTTTTTTTACACCTCATTCACTATTTTATTCACTCTTTCATTTACTCTTTCCTTCACACCACATTCACTCTTTCCTTCACACCACATTCACTCTTTCCTTCACACCACATTCACTCTTTCCTTCACACCAAATTCACTCTTTCACTCACACCACATTCACTCTTTCCTTCACACCACATTCACTCTTTCCTTCACACCACATTCACTCTTTCCTTCACACCTCATTCACTCTTTCATTCACACCACATTCACTCTTTCAATCACACCACATTCACTCTTTCACTCACACCACATTCACTCTTTCCTTCACACCACATTCACTCTTTCCTTCACACCTCATTCACTCTTTCATTCACACCACATTCACTCTTTCACTCACACCACATTCACTCTTTCCTTCACACCACATTCACTCTTTCCTTCACACCACATTCACTCTTTCCTTCACACCACATTCACTCTTTCACTCACACCACATTCACTCTTTCACTCACACCACATTCACTCTTTCCTTCACACCACATTCACTCTTTCACTCACACCACATTCACTCTTTCCTTCACACCACATTCACTCTTTCTTTCACACCTCATTCACTCTTTCATTCACACCACATTCACTCTTTCACTCACACCACATTCACTCTTTCCTTCACACCTCATTCACTCTTTCCTTCACACCTCATTCACTCTTTCCTTCACACCTCATTCACTCTTTCCTTCACACCACATTCACTCTTTCACTCACACCTCATTCACTCTTTCCTTCACACCACATTCACTCTTTCCTTCACACCACATTCACTCTTTCATTCACACCACATTCACTCTTTCACTCACACCACATTCACTCTTTCCTTCACACCACATTCACTCTTTCCTTCACACCTCATTCACTCTTTCATTCACACCACATTCACTCTTTCACTCACACCACATTCACTCTTTCCTTCACACCACATTCACTCTTTCCTTCACACCACATTCACTCTTTCATTCACACCACATTCACTCTTTCACTCACACCACATTCACTCTTTCCTTCACACCACATTCACTCTTTCCTTCACACCTCATTCACTCTTTCATTCACACCACATTCACTCTTTCACTCACACCACATTCACTCTTTCCTTCACACCTCATTCACTCTTCCCTTCACACCTCATTCACTCTTTCCTTCACACCACATTCACTCTTTCATTCACACCACATTCACTCTTTCACTCACACCACATTCACTCTTTCCTTCACACCACATTCACTCTTTCCTTCACACCTCATTCACTCTTTCATTCACACCACATTCACTCTTTCACTCACACCACATTCACTCTTTCCTTCACACCTCATTCACTCTTTCCTTCACACCTCATTCACTCTTTCCTTCACACCTCATTCACTCTTTCCTTCACACCTCATTCACTCTTTCCTTCACACCACATTCACTCTTTCCTTCACACCTCATTCACTCTTTCCTTCACACCTCATTCACTCTTTCCTTCACACCTCATTCACTCTTTCCTTTCAAGAACAGGAGAATATGAATAATAATTTTGACTATCAAATAAAATCATTTTTTAAAATTAATATCTTGTAATGTTCTATATTCAACTATTCAAAAATTATAACTATGTAATTAATCCAGCTTATAATTTTTTATTATAAAAATGATATATGTATATAAAGTTTTTATCAAAGCAAAATCAATTTTGTAAGATATTTTCTATTTAAAATACGTATTTTCTCTTAGATTTCTTGAAATCAATTTAATTAAGAAGATCAAATAAATATATATGGAAATTCTCAGAATAAGTAATACTATTTTGTGTACCAAGTTTTTTTATATATCATGTAGTTTTACATTATATCACGAATTTATGACTGCATCATGTACTCTATTTCAAACATATTCCTAACAATAGATTTGAACGAATTTTTAGCACATTTGAGCTGCCGCAGCACACAGAAATAAAGATAAATAAATCTGTTACAGCTAAAAAAATTTTATTAATTTATTTTGTAATTAATTACAAAATAAATTAAAGTAAACAATCTCAATTTAAGCTCAATTTATGTGTTTTTTTTATGTGATTTTCCTTTTTATTTTACAAAATTTGATAAAAAAGTTCAGTAATAAATATATTAGACAAATTATCTCATTTATAAATTGTTTTAGATGAACTACATTCAAAAAATATTAATTGAAACTGAATTGTAATTCGTAATTCCACCTATTTATTAAAGGAATAATGATAATGTTTCATTTTATACACAATCTGACAATTGAGGTTATTCATACGATTGATTTTCTTATTATTTCTGTAATTTATTAACTAGATAATCTGGCCTATTTAAAGTTAAGTAGATGAATGGACACTAATCTAAAAAAAATACATTGGAATTACACTTTACGTAGAATTTGTTAGCAAAAAAAATGGTATGTGATGAGTTATTACATTTTAGTCCTAAAGCAATTGTTGTACGACATACCACAAAATATGTGATGAGTTATTACATTTTAGTCCTAAAGCAATTGGTGTACGACATACCACAAAATATGTGATGAGTTATTACATTTTAGTCCTAATGCAATTGGTGTACGACATACCACAAAAAATATATCCACTGCCATCGAATATATCTTATAGATACTATTAATAATTCATTAATATTAATCCACGTATCTATGGTACCAATTTATTATGCATATTATAGTGAAATGATGAATAATGTAGATTCAAGGCAGTGGTTACATTTTTTGCGAACACGCTGTATGGTTTACACATTGAAATTAATTCTCTTCAACGAACAGTTAAGTTTAATACCAAAACAAGACCACCAATAGTTGTAAATAAAGGACCAAGTGGAAGGAAAAACAACCACCAATAGTAGTAAATAAAGGACACAGTGATGGGTTAAAACAACCACCATCAGTGTAAATAAAGGACACAGTGAAGGGTTAAAACAACCACCATCAGTGTAAATTTAGTGAACTTTGAAGGGTTAAAACAAGTATTAAACAGTGTCAATGTTTCAAAAAACATTCTCTGACAATTATGAGATACTAATGATATTAATTAATAATATAAGAATACACCTGACATGGAATAATTTCACGTGATCAATCTAATATATACAGATAAACACCAATCAATACCAATTTTCGTGCCTGGATAAATATTCCGGTTCCGGGTCAGTCGAGTACCATGGTCGACTTGTTATAGGTAGTAAATTCGTACTGTCTGAAGTAAATTCGTTCTACATGCATATTGTACACTCTGTCTGAATATTGTACTTAAATTGACTTGCAGAAGAGTATAGATATAGTACATACAATTTGTGGAAATATTATACATTACCACATATAAAATGAGGTTTGTATTCATTCTATTGAATATTCTGGCCTGTTCTGCGCACTGGATGTGCGATTTGGCGGAAATTCCATGCGATGCTGAAGAAGGAATGGAGAGAATTTTTTCTGATGTTCCTGGTACTTGGATTGTAAAAACTAACGTCTATTTTTTGAAAAATGAATTAGCTTGTTCCATGCGATGCTCCCAGGAAAACTGTGACTACATGCTCATGCTGGAAGGTAAGAACTGTGACTACATGCTCATGCTGGAAGGTAAGAACTGTGACTACATGCTCATGCTGGAAGGTAAAACTAGGACTATATTTTATTATATGATATCCTAATTTTTAAATCATTCAATAGATTTTGTTTAATTTTAAAATTGTTTAAAATAAAATAAAATTAGTTAAATGAATCAGTGCAGACTGTCAGCTAGAGTATGATATACATTAGATAATTATAATTAATGAATAACTAAATCCGAAGGTACGTTCCATATGTGTGGATTGAGAAGATAAACCAAAATGTCAAATTTTCTATTTTAGATTGCCATTTGTCCAATATTGCGTATTCTTGAAAAAGTAACACAATCAAAATCCTGGGTGACTCAAGTTAATTGAAATATCATCCATAAAGACGTAAAATACTAATAATCTTAATTTGTTAGTATATTTAAAAAAAATACACATTGAAAAGGTTCATGCGTACACCACTGTACGAATAAATGGTTAATTCTTTTTCACCATGAAACTGTACGTAGCATGTACATTAATTGTAAAGAATATTGCTTAAAATATTATTTGCACAAACTACGTACATTTTTGTTATTTTGATTTTTTTTTTAATTTGGTAGCTTGACTCCAAGTAAAAGTGGTTTAAAATTGAAAAGAAAATACCCGAAGAGCAAAAACCCTAGAAGCAAAAACCCGAAGAGCAAAAACCCCAGAAGCAAAAACCCGAAGAGCAAAAACCCCAGAAGCAAAAACCCGAAGAGCAAAAACCCTAGAAGCAAAAACCCGAAGAGCAAAAACCCCAGAAGCAAAAACCCGAAGAGCAAAAACCCTAGAAGCAAAAACCCGAAGAGCAAAAACCCTAGAAGCAAAAACCCGAAGAGCAAAAACCCTAAAAGCAAAAACCCGAAAGCAAAAACCCTAAAAGCAAAAACCCGAAGAGCAAAAACCCTAGAAGCAAAAACCCGAAGAGCAAAAACCCTAGAAGCAAAAACCCGAAGAGCAAAAACCCTAAAAGCAAAAACCCGAAAGCAAAAACCCTAAAAGCAAAAACCCGAAGAGCAAAAACCCTAAAAGCAAAAACCCGAGAGCAAAAACCCTATAAGCAAAAATTCCTAAAGAAAAAACCCTAATAGCAAAAACCCTAAAAGCAAAAACCCGAAGAGCAAAAACCCTAAAAGTAATAACCCGAAGTAAAAAGTAATAACCCGAGAGCAAAAACCCTAAAAGCAAAAATTCCTAAAGAAAAAACCCTAAAAGCAAAAACCCTAAAAGCAAAAACCCTAAAAGCAATAAGCAAAAACTATAAATGGGTTTTCTTTACCAGCTGACCCCCTCTACAGCTCTCCCAACAATTGCTGTGAGGGTGTACACTATACGTATAGTATATACACAACAGTTTCATGTTAAAAAGGAATTAATAATTTATTTGTACTATATAAACATCTAACCTCACTCAATACGTAATATTTTTTAGATAATTAGGTATATTATGAATTTTCGTTTATTTTTTGTCTATATTAATAAAATTTCAATTGACTTGAGTTACCTCAAAATATTGTCCAAATTACACAGGACTTCACCTGTGTAATTTTTTTTCATGGAAACGCAGTATTTGACTAATGTCCAATAATTGTCCATTCATTCCAATCAATTATAGAAATTTATCTCTATGTACTAGTATCACCCTAACAAATATTAATAACATTGAAAACAGGGAAGCACATAGTTTGATACACAGTTTCTAAATTTTTAAATATTCTCCTAACTTTCTAATATTGTTTTGCATTGCAGATAATAGGTGCATTATGGCTTTTGGAGCAGTCGTTAATCGACGGGGTGATGGTTCTTTCACTCTGATAAGCAGCTTCAAAAATGTGGCTCTCGGCAAACCAGTGTACTCGAAATCTCACTTCATCTCTTCTACTGGCACAGAGTTGTAAGGATATTAAATTATCAATTTAATTAAATATAACAATTTAGTGTATTTTAACTTTCTTCCCAGAGACAAAGTTATGGTGGAGTCATAGAAGATTTGAAGTCACTTAATCTTCTGTGATTTCACAATTATTATTTTACTTGGTTGCAATTTGATAATTCGTTTAATTCAGTTGTTTATTCATCTTCAAAATTACTTAGTTATAATAATAATAATAATAACAATAATCTTTATTGAAAAAAAAAACACATCAAATTTACATAAAAACAACAAACATTCACTACATTATTATTCCAAGCCTATACGAAGTATTAGTTACAAAAGTAACTAAACTTTTTAGGCACTATCTAATTAAAGCATTCGAATATAATATGATATAATATGAGAACATAAAAAAAAAAAAAAACATAAAAAAGAACAGAAGTGAGAAAAGAGAAAAAAAAATAATGATTCCTAGCATACTACAATAAATAAAAGTCCAAAAGGTATTGTTTATATTTCTTTTTAAAAATGAATAAGGAAGAGCTATTTCTAATATCTAGAGGAATAGTATTCCAGTTAGATGGACCTTGATATGAAAAGGAATTTTGACTAGTTGTGAGCCTATGATAGGAAGGAAGTGGATTTAGTCTATTGCGAGTGTTATACTCATGGTTAGGAAGAGCTAAACTATTAGAACTATGCTTCTTAAACATAGAGATACCTAAAGAAAACTTGTAAATATCTTGCACTGTCAGAATCTTAGTATTATAAAATAGTGGTTTAGTGTGGGCTAAATAATTAGAACCAGTGACAATTCTTATCAATTTTTTCTGAATTAAAATAAGAGGAGATAAATGTACATGTGGGGAACATCCCCATATATTTATAGCATATATTAGATATGGATATATTAATGCATAATAGAGACCTATAAGGATTTTAGTTGGAACAAATTTACTAATCCTGTAGAATATACCAGTAGTTCTAGATAATTTAGACGTAATATAGGTGACATGAGAGGAAAAATTTAAATTGGAATCAATTTCAACACCCAAGAATTTAAAACTATCCTCGACTTCCACAGGTGAGTTATCAATATGCAAAATTAAAGGAGACACAATTGATTGCAACCTATTGCTGAATAACAAAGAAGTAGTTTTGCTAGAGTTTAGTAAAAGCCTATTGTTTACAGTCCAACGTGATACCCGATCTAGTACATCATTAGTAGTTCCTATAAGAGCTTCATAATCATTACAGCTGCAAGCTAGGGTTGTATCATCAGCAAAGAGCGTGATGTTACAATTATTAGATATATTAGCTAAATCATTAATATAAATGAGAAAAAGTATTGGCCCAAGCACGCTACCCTGAGGTACTCCACAACTAACCAAACGTGCTTCAGAGAAGGTATTGGATGCCCCAAATCTCACTCTCTGGCTACGACTACTAAGGTAACTTCTGAAAAAATCATTAGAAATACCTCGAATTCCATATTTAGATAGCTTTCTCAATAAAACTTCATGACAGACGCAATCGAAAGCTTTTCGTAAGTCTATCGAGATACCAAATACATGATTCTTTTTATCCAACTCTCTATAGATGAAATCAACAAAATTAAGAATAGCATCAGTAGTTGATTTAGATTTCTGGAAGCCATACTGATTAATATTAATTATGTCATATTTATTCAAAAATCCCACAAGTCTACTACAAATACATCTTTCAAGTATCTTGCTGAGTAATGGAAGTATCGATATAGGTCTATAGTTATTAATATCAGTCAAAGAACCAGCCTTAAATATCGGTACAACATCAGCATGCTTTAACACATCAGGGAAAATACCAGAAGAAATGCAGTCATTAATAATTGTACATAAAGGAGAAGACACACAACTAATTAACACCTTAAAGATCCTAGTTGGTATATTGTACAAGCCATAAGAAGAATTTTTCAGATTTTCAGTTATTCTTATAATCTCATTCTGCGACACAGGAGTTATAAAAAATGAATTAGATAATAGAGTTGGTACATTGTCAACAGGATCAGAGAATTGAGGTGGAATATCAGAGATAAGTTTGCTGGCAATGTTACTAAAATAATTACAAAAGAGCTCAGCAATGTTATGATCTCCAGTTACCTTATTATTATCAACCATTATATATTTAATTTCATCGGTTTGTTGCTTATCAACAATCAAAGAATTTAAAAGCTTCCACGTTTTCCTCAAATCTCTTTTACTGTTAGAAAATGCAGTATGATAATACTCCTTTTTCGCTCTTCTGACACTATTCGTTACACCATTCTTAAATCTTTTATAAAAACCTTCAGAAATTCTTCCCGACCTGAACAATTTGTAATAGCTCGATTTATATTTTATGGATTCAAGAAGATCCGCAGTTAACCAAGGATTATTTAACCTCTTTTTAGAAATAAATTTGGTTTTTAGGGGACAACATTTTAAATAAATATTCCTTATTGTATCGCTAAAATGTTCCATATTTATGTTCACATCTCTCGTATTGAAATACCACCTATGCTCAGAACATTGAGATATTAACTTCTGTAAACTAGAGAGGCTGTGATCACGAAACTGAACTTTAACAAGATTATCATTACCAGCACATAAATCACTTATAATAAGAAATACAGGCAAATGGTCTGTAATATCAAACAGGAAAATTCCAGAATTAATCAAGCTACGTCCATTATACCAGATATGGTCGAGAAGAGACGGTACACCTTGCTGGTCACCACTCGGAAATCTAGTAGGCTTGGTAATGATAGGTAAGAAGTTCAAGGAAAACATACTATTTACAAAATTCCTAACACCTAGATTAGCATGTTCATATTCAATTATATTAACATTAATGTCACCCATTACAATTACTTCACAATTTTTAAGAGCGGTGTTATTCAGAATGCCATTCAAATAGTCAAGAAAATTACTAAGGGAGCCAGTTGGAGGACGATAGATAGCCACAATAGCGATAGGAAAGGGGCTAAGATTTACTAAAATAGTACACGTTTCGATATCATGATTAACAAAAGATAATTTATCAATCTTACTTATAGACAAACTTTGATTACAATAAATAGAGACTCCTCCCCCTCCACCATTTACACGCCCACTGTGGTGCCCCGTCAAACCATCAACAGCTAAGCCACTCCCACTCGCAAATCTAGTTTCAGTTAAAGTTATGACATCAAATTTAACATTTATAGATTGTAAGAAAGAAAAAAATAGGTCATTATTTGCATTAAAGCTTCTAATATTATAATTACAAAGTGCAAAAGAATTTCCACCTTGGCCAAACACTGAATTGAAATCACTAATAGAATAGTAGTTAGATTGGTTATTAGTTCGTAGCTGACCATATAAATTATTCAAGAGATTAGCGTCAGGGTCAATTTCAGGAAGAACATTGTTATCATTCATGGTTAATGTAAATGAGAGAATATACAAAAAATAAACGTATCAAACAAGAGACAGCCATCAAGCCAGAGACAGCCATCAAGCCAGAGACAGCCATCAAGCCAGAGACAGCCATCAGGCAAGAAACAGGCATCAGGCAAGAAACAGGCATCAGGCAAGAGACAGGCATCAGGCAAGAGACAGGCATCAGGCAAGAGACAGGCATCAGGCAAGAGACAGGCATCAGGCAAGAGACAGGCATCAGGCAAGAGACAGGCATCAGGCAAGAGACAGGCATCAGGCAAGAGACAGGCATCAGGCAAGAGTATTCTCTATGGCAGCAATAGCTAGTCAATAAGGTGAGTTTTATACTAGAAACACTTACGTTAGGATTTACAACGCTAAAAACATCTAGGGCAGATCCAACAGAAATAATATTTCCGCTAGTCACCACACAATTAACATTTTTCATGGAAGCCAATTTACATGAGTTATTCAGTAATACCATAGTGGTGTTCAATAGCAAATAGAAGAAGCATTTTAATCGCATATAAAAAAAGTAAAAGAGTAGAACAGAGTGTGAGAATAACCAAGTCAATAGGTATATCAAAGTATACCTAAGCCTAGTCACCGCACATAAACTAATGCAGGTCATCATATATTGTTCAATATATGATCCTACATGTACATTTGTAATTAGATAGCAGTTTAAAAAACAATAATTGTATCTAAGACAACACGACAAAAAAAGTAAATAGCTTATAACACACAGCACAGAACAAAACATCAGCGAGTAGCACGTTATTAGGGTAGAGCAAACCATTACGGTAGAGAAGCCAATTAGTCAGTTGTTTCGAGTCTGCGTGATTATCTCCTCAGATAGAACTCCAACAGTTTTACTCAGAATATCATCCAATTGAGCCATTGAGTTAACGAACCTTTTAATATTTCTCCCTCCGTCATCATTAGGTCGAAGCCATACAAAGACCCGTCCATTAGTAGATCCACACTTATCAAATTTAGCTGGGTACAGTTTATTCACCTTTCTAAGTGCGTAAAGTATAGTTGATCGAACAGGAATAAGATGATCGTTGAAATATAGACCACTTGGTTTTACCTTTCTTGCTGCTTGTATGATGTCATTTTTTAAGTCGCTATTCTGGAACTTAACCAATATGCTCCTACTGTCTGGCGACTGTGAGAGCGGCTTTCGTCCAATTCTAAAAGCCTGCATTATCTCGTTCTGTCTAATTTTACATTTCAGTTTCTGTTTAATTGTAGTCGTCACCACTTCAACGAGGTTGTCATTAGGTCCAACCGTTGGCATTCCATTCCCAGAGAGAACAAGTGAAGATTCTCTCTCACGGCATTCAATAGCATCTAACCGATCAGTCAAAGCTAGATTAGCTTTAGTGACTTCGTGTAATTTATTTTCAAGATCTTCAATCTTTTTGTCTTTCTGCTCCAGTCTATTCTCCAGTGCCTTCAAAGTGGATTCAAAATTGTATGTAATTAACATATACAATGCCCTGCTCTCCTCTGACAACTGATCAAGATTAGAAGTAGATTCATTATTTACCTCGGTTCGAGAAACAGAAGTTTTACTATTCTTCCCAACACCAGGCAAAAGCGCAGATGTTCCATCAGAACATCTGCTTGTTATGTAATAAAGAATGAAAAATTCTTAAAATAAGGTTTAATTATCTAACCTTTATATATATTTTTTAAATGTGTACAGCATATAATGTCACTTAGACAGTATATACCTATATAGTTACATATTTTCAGTGTCTTCAATACTATTTTTTTATTACTATTGAAGCAAGTAAAGATAATAAAGTGGAATCAAAATTGTATTCAAAATTGTAAGCAGAACTTTTCTGATCGATGATTAACTTAACGTAACATTGTTGGAGGTACTGAACCGTAATTGTTCATACAATCATTCATCGATATACTGTGTTATTGCACTAACTAGAAACTATGCCACGCGTCAATTACATACAAAATCACTATGTTCGAGGAACAAAACCGAAAACAAATCATGAATTCGAATTTACACAAAAGCAGGAACATAATGAATTATTGACCAATTCGTCTGATCCTAAACGGTAATCAAATTAATTGATTTCTTGTCTGTTATCACTAAATAATTGTTCCTAATTTTTTACAATTTCTATAAAATAATGTACTACATTTATCTAATACCAAGGCTAGCCAAGTATGCAGTCGATGGGATCCTGAACATGTTCATCTCTTCCAAAACGTATGTAAAAGAAGGAGGTTTCCCATGGATTCTTGTAGACTTGGGAACAGAGTACGACATCAACATTATCAAAATATTACCTCCTAGCTACAGCGAAACGAAGATTCCGACATTGCGCTTTCTCGATATCGATGTAAGTGCTGAAACCTAAATTAAAAAAGTGATTGGTAGGGTAGGTTTCTATTTATCAGACAGTTTAACATTTTCCATTATATTATAAAAAAACATATATTTTAACATCTTTAATATTATGCAAGTTTTTTATATGTGATTGAAAATGTGGAACTGTTCGATAACTCGGAACTTACCGTGCAATTTTTCATCCAATTTCTCGAACATTTTCCACAAATCAATTAATAATAGAAAATATTAATAAGACAATCGTCAAAAAGAATTAAATATTTTTTCTATCAATAATGAGTGAAAGGTTGTCATACTTGATATGACAATTGAAAATCTTACAGATGTTAGGTAAAACCAGGGTATACAGGAACATAAAGGGTTTTAGTAACTAGTAGACAACGCAAAATATGACGTCACCAAAGCAACACATTTCTTGTTTGTGACCGAGCGGCTCATAATTCCTCGTATTTGCATGTTAGTATCTAAAAGTTTGAAGTCATTTTATAAGGATTTCGTGCGAAAGAAAAGCGAAAATGGCGATTGAACCTCAAAGTTGAATGTATAGATATAATTCAGATAAGTCCCTAGGTAAAACCATTGAATTTTGCTTTTCATAATAGTCTAATTCTAATAAGTAACATTTAACATTACAGGTTATGGTCGGTAACGAATTGGATACTTCGGGTGACTTCGTTGGTTACGACCGCATCTTCCGGATAGCCGACCGTGGAACTTCTCCATCCAGTTTTTTGAGAAATTGTCAGACTATGTCTAATCGATTTCCAACTTTTGCCTGACAATTTCTAGAATTGTGCGGTTTTTGCGTAACACGACATCGGAAATGGTCAGGCTAGGTACTGCAGTACCTCAAATTGCGGCCTGGCAGAATTTATATCTGCCAGGCAATATTAAAGAAATTAGTTTTTTCTTTCAATTTCTTCATTTCCAAATGTTTCAGTCTAAAATTATCAACCTGACAATCGATGAAAACAATTTCCATCAATTAGCCAATATAAAATTGAAATAGTAAAACATTGCCTGACAGTTTCCAGAACTTTTCCGACTATCAATACTGTCCAATTCTAGAATCAGTCAAGCAATGATCAATTTTCAATAATTTATCAAGTGCACTATTTCAATATTGAAAGTGAAAAGGGAAACGGCTGGTTATGTTGGCTCATGCCAAATAAGGATAATTACAAAAACAGTCAAAACAATATAGTTTATTTATTTTTTATGGAGTTTGATTTCATAGGTAATAGAAAACAATAATATTCAAAAGAAATGCATCCAAGAATTTTTGAGAATTTTTGACTTATAGGTATACACTTATATAGTTGCTAAAATAATTTAGAAAAAATTATCCTTAATTAATTTTTCTGACACAAATGACAGGATAATATCACGGGATGGAAGTTTTTTAATCTGAGTGGTAAAATAAAGTATCAGGATTGTGATCATTCATATTTGAATAGCCTGGTATCAGAGAAATTGGTACACTCTGTGAATTTTCGACGTAATTAGCTTTTCAGCGGAAAGACATGCATCAATGGATTTCCTTTTTTGAATTGGATACCTTCGAAGTTAACATGATTCCCTTGCCATTTGTACTGAGTTATAATCTTCCACACTGCTACTAGAGTCCTTTGCTTTCCACGTTCTTTAGATGATGGAAGGCACATTTCAAATGATCGTTGGATTTTGAATTCGTCGTCCTTGAAGGTCACAGCAGCTTTCTCGCAGTTTCGGAAATTGTCTTGTTGAAGCACCTGAAACAAATACAATATGTCAGAAAAATATATACATTATTCTTAATTCATCCAAATAGAATTTTGCAAATATCATGGAAAGTTACTAATATTTCGGCACCCACATTCGGTGTACTTTAAAAAAAATGATCTATCAAACTGCCAGTAGTTATACCTATACGTAAAAAAAATGTAGACTTTGGAATAGCTTTTTATCTAAAATGGAACAATAGGTACTGAAAGAAGCTAATTGATTCAATGCAACAAGATATTATGTAATACAAAAATACTACTAACAGTTTTATTGGGCTGAAAATAGAATATGGAATTCGAAATTAATATTCCTTTAGAGATAGAGTACAGCAAGTAAATTGCGTCACAATGACTGACTAACTTCAATCTCACTAATATCAATAAAATTCATAACTTGAATAAACCCATAAAAATTGCACTTCTTTTGATAAGTAACATTTTGATAAAAGTTAAATTACTCCAAGTTACTTGAGTGGCTCAAAACATTTCTTGGATATTTAGGGTTAAGTAGGTAAGTAGCGGCAGAATAACTAAAGTTTATAGACATAACCCCCCCCCCCCCTGGACAGAACATAAGGTAAGCCCCCCCCCCCCCCCCGAACACGTCGTAAATTAATCCTGCCCCCTCCCCCCGACACGAGTCCCCTTATTTTAAAACTAGGTTCCCAATAGCATACCCAACGTATACGGCCGTTATGTAGTTTGCTGTATCCGCCAGTTTGTTGTACTGCACACTTCATGATTGTTTAATGACCTGGCAGGGGGGTTCGGGGGGCGGCACGCCCCCCGATATACCTACATTGGAGTGTATTAATATCTCCTTTAGGAAAATTCATCAAGTTTATTAATTAGGTTGCATTCCCTTCTTTTGATATAATAGCTAACCTAATCCTTCTAACAACCTTATCTTTTAAATTAAAATTGAAGAGGCCGCAATTCACCAAAATGGTAAACTATGCATTGCGCTTCTTTTACAATGTAAAATTAAAAAATCTGTTTAGCAGGATAATTCTTCAGAAAAGTTTCTTAAGTTTAAATGGCTGCACTTTAACTGTGTGACCCTTCCTATAAGTCATATATTAAAACTAATTCTAGGTACTAACCTGTGTCACTATTATTTTCAATTTCGTAATCACTTCCGAAGTATTTTCCATAATTAGATAACTAACTTCTTGTTTAACTTATACATAAGTGTGTTAACCCTAACAATACTAATCAGATACTGTCAATCATGACATAGCGGGATACTATCATACAGAGCAGATTTGAAATTTTATTTAAATATTATTGCCACATACCACCTCATTTTCTATACATGACAAAAAAGAGAATAGGATAAACAGTTTCTAACACCCAGCCGATGAGATTTTTGCAATTATTTCGTTTCACGCATTTCCAAATAGTTATTTGACTTGCTCCACGAGTTTAGAATGGTTCAATTCATATAATTGGACTGCCTAATCAAGTTAAAAGTGCCTAATTTAAAAGCTATTTGAATTTTATTGTTTGTTTACTTTTTTTTGTCAATATTACGTCCGGATAACTCACCCTGATTTACAAAACTCTGACTGACAATTTCCGAGTTTGTTGTTTATATGCATAACATAGCTTGGCTATTTCTCTAGATCTGTCAGGCCAGTAGGTGCAAGACATTGGCCGACAGATATCCAGAAACCGTCAGGTAATGATTTTTGAATGTTTACTTGGTTGTCTGGATAAAGCAGAACAGCAAGTACTTCTCTGTTTTCCAGCTTAATAAAAAATGAAGACATTGCGATTAATAGTATTATTTCTTTAATAAAGTAGTATTGAATCAATTCAATGCACAAAAACTTAATAATATACTGTTATTATATTTTATTTTATTTTCCTCAACCATTGATCTGTTATGATCCTGACCAGGTGTTCCTATTTAATTTTTTGGCTAAAGCATAGAATATTGTGTATGGTTCCATTGAGCTTCCCCCATCTGATAATTACAGGACAATTATTGCTCATTGATATCGTTGATGAATGATAAATTAATGGAGTCAACCTATGAAAGTCTGGAAACTCATTTAAGTCCTTTGCAACTATCTTTAAGTGTAAACACTATAAATAATTATTTGACAAATTTTAATTTCTGTAGTTATCTTAGTTAAGTGGAGTATCAAGTTAAGAAATCAGTTTACAGTTTTGAAGTGGCAGGAAAAAGAACACATCATCTCTACAACGGTACTTAGAACTAAGTTGATCTTGCAGACCCATATCCCATATTCGACTCGAACCCGTGGGTGATCTACTTCTAGCCTTCTGCAATTACTTCAATCTCTCAAGTCTAGTTTTATTTCAAATTTATGTTCATTAATTACGAACCATTAAAAATATAATCTAGGTGCTCTGGCCCTACACAGGTGATACCTCATTTGATGTTTCTGTTAATTTTCTTGCGTTCCCAGGGGCTCTATCCTGAAGCTGTCTGTGGTGAATGGAAGAAAAGGGTGTTGGCGTCCCTTGGCCCCTGAACTGTTGTAATTTGGATTATGGATTGTCTTTTTTCATTTTTACCATGTTTATTATTTTTTTAACGCTACTTGCAGTTTTAGAGGATAGCGCTAGGGTTATGCTCTTCAACTACGAGGTCTTAGATTTATGTGTTAGGTAGACTCGAAGGCTTCATTTACTATCACCTCTTTATTTTCCTCTTCCATCCCTGAGTGCAGCCACCGGTGCTTGTATCGTGTTTCGTCACATTCCTTGGTAAGTGAATGTATTCACGGAGTAGCTTTTCTGCATCCATGAGCATCGTCACCGACGGTGGTAAGTGACTTTGTTCATGGAGCCTCTTTTCTTTCTGACTGCTTCTTCCAGTCCCTTGTATTCAATTTCCTTTTGACGTCAGCGATATGGCCTTTGGTTCCGAAGCAGATGTTAAACCCCTACTAAATTAATTAATTTTCTTGCTACTATAGTAAGGTTTATTCTTGTGAAAATAAATTTGAAAATGGTCTGCGTCTTTATTACTCTTTCTCTTCTTTGATGAATATGATATCATTAAATATGTTACATTTATTTCAACTTTTATAAAGACTATCAGTTGCGTCGGCTGGGTAAAATGAGAGGCTGAGACAAACTTAGAAACTGTCAGGTTATTCAATTGGAGAAACTGGTCAGGCAATATTTTACAAATTTAATAAAGATTCAATCAGCATTACAAAAGTCGTAACAACATGTAGCTAAAAGAAAGTACCTTCCAAAAATATTTGATTTAAGATGCAATAATAAAAAATCTGAGAAACCGTCAGGAAATATATTTAGAAATAGTTAGACGATGTCTGGAAATTTCAATAAATATATAAAAGCATTAAATAGTATAAAAACTATAATTTCTACATTTATAAAAGGGCACGATATAAGTAACTGTGAGACCCGTCTTTTATCCGATAATATATAATTACATATTCTAACTGTTTCCAGAGATCAGTCAGGCTATCTGAACACGACACGAGATATTCGATTTCCAACCTGACAATTTGGATATGGAGAAGTCCATAGTGGAACTCTTCTGGGTACTTGGTACGTGAAGACTGTCAAACTCTCCAAGAAGTTCAGATTCGTTGCTTTGCAGAGGATGGCCACCACTGGAGAAAACAGACTTGAAATTTCGGAACTGCAAGTTTATGCTTCTTGAATAAAAATTCTGGAAACAGAAAAAATTTAAATAGTTTAAAACTAAAAAAAATTGAAATTAGAAAACCAAATTAAAATTTTGAATAAAAAATATTTAACAATATAAAAAATTCATCATAAGATAAACTTAGAATTTTTGAGCAATAGGCTACATGTTATAATGGAATAATAATTATATATTTTTTTTAATTTTTGCATTTATTTATTTCAGAGTGAACAAAAATTTCTAATATGAAGTAATTAGATGAACTAAGTCAGTAATCAAGTGAAATTATATGATTTCATTAATATACAACTAATACCCAAAACTATAGTAAGTTAGTACGCAAATATATAGCATATTATGATATTAATAATTAATAGTATAGTGTGTTAGAACCCAATGTATAGTGTATCAACACACAATATAATATTTTAGTAATTAAAAGTATACTATATAAGTAATACAATTATAATATACTATTTCCGTATTGAATATATATAGTATAATAACACTCACTAATAAAATATTAATATATATACAATGTAAAATATTAATTAAGTGTAAGAGTATATTGTGTAATATACGTATAATTCTGATTTAAGTTTACCACATTCGATTTTTAATAAAAATTTAGGCACATGATTTATGCTTTATATAAAAGCGAAAATGAATAAAGAGATATAAAAATCTAAACTATTGTATATAATTGACATGATTAAAATTAAATATTAGAAATCACTTATTAACGGTCCTATCTGGGTCCAAGATTTCTCCCCGACTACCTGGAATTCACCCTAACAAACTATGATTTTGGAATCATTCTTGCCGATCCCCTTTCATTGTCGGGAAATAACTATATGCAGATTAATTGTTTTTCAATTCCGTACTTAACTTCAAGCATATAATATACATACACACTATATTGAATAATTTATTGGATATTATATGCAAATTTGCAATATGCATTTTGGTTCAGCATATATTCCCATTGACTTTTTGCATATTATATGCAGAAATAGTCATATAATATGCTGCATATTCAAAACAGAATTTCTAAAAAGTGTCAGTCAGTGCTAATAAGGGAAACTTAAAATAGCACATGAATAATAAAGTGGAATAGTCCTATAGCTCTAAAAATAATTATTGATTTTTAATTAAACATGATACATTCATTCACTGATACAGGATGAAAATGTAAACGCTAGGTGGGTACCTACTGATACTACAAAACAGGATCGTAAAAATTTATTCAAAGGACCAATGCCAAATTGGGCGCAATTTACACAATCAATAGAACGAACATGACAGATCAATTAAATTTAATTTATCTAGTGACATATGGCAATTCATCTTGTTGCACTTGTTGCATATAGATTTTGCAGAATTTTATACAACACGTACTGCGAAATCGTAGGAAAAAATACCCGGACCTATTGCAACACTACAAAATGTGAAGGAAACGCCAAATGTCAGAGCCGCACAACAAAAGACAACCCTCCACAACAAAATACCTCAAGAGCACAACCAAATATTTATCGCACTGCAAAATGTAACTCAGGCGCAACAAAATATCAACTTGTCACTACCAAATGCGTCTATTCATTTGTAACAACTTATTTTTACAATAACACAAAACTAGATTCTGCAAACTGACCGCCTTGCGCTTCAGTTCCATCAGACATGGAAATTTCGACAAATTACTCATGCCTACAGAATCCCGTCTGGTTTGAGGTTGTGTAAATTCTAATCAAGCGAACACTCGATAGAAATTCTCACCCGCTAACTAAACTACTTAGCTATATTACAGAGAAGCAGAATTAACCTTCCAATAGATTTCAAAGCCAAATGTTTCAGCAAAGCAACACTGATTACTTACAGCTAAACGATTGGTGCAGAAAATAACGACACAATCTTACTATGCAATTCTCTCACCAATTTCATGCCAAAAAATCGTACACGTTCACCATGAACGAAAAATGATCTCCTATTATTCTTCAAATCCCATCAATTTCTTCATAGAACTCAAGGACATAATCATACGACCACTGGGGTGGCCATAGCAATCTTTTCGAGCGCTGAAGCCAAGCTGCAGGCTCAAAGAGACTAGCGAAGTTCTCTTCGTCAGCGGTCACTTTGAGATCACGACCAATTAAATAACGTATTGCAAACTCTTCCCTGAACATCTCTGAATCTGCACATCGGCTGACCATAAACTGTAAACTTGAAGATATTCCCTAATTTTCCCCAAAATAAGAAAGATTAGAAATGAATATAAGAAGGAATGGAGAGATTTTTTCTTATGATCCTGGTACTTGGATTGTAAAAACTAACGTCTATTTTTGAAGCATGAATTAGCTTGTTCCATGCGATGCTCCCAGGAAAACTGTGACTACATGCTCACAATATGCATTTAAAATCATAAATCTTAGGAATATCATAGACGAAACGAGTTGAAATGGTATCGAATACTATATACCGCTGGTTTAGAACGATTCAATAGTCTTTAATTCAATCCATTTATTATGTTTTCGAGATCTATTATTTTAAACGCATATTGTCACAACGCTCGTTCTTAGTTATCAGACTGTTCCACATATTTCAATATATAAGAAAAAAACATTAGATAATACTTTTCATGTATGTTTTCTTATACGAACGAAATTATGGAACCATCCAATAACTCGAATCTTTCCCTAATTACAATTTTAGTGTGATTTTACTAATAATTTTAATATATGGTAGTGCTCCCCAAAAAAACAAAAGAAAATTTTCTTCATCATAAATAAAGGGAGAGAAAAATTTACGAAGGTAGACTCAAATAAATTATATATATGTACAAACTAATGACATAAGGGACTGCATTTTATTTTTCAAGCAAATATATATCTACTAAACACGTTTTTTTGCAAGCACATATGTTAGTGGTTACTCAACATACAAAACGGTATCTCATTGGTATAAAATTTACAAGCAGCCATATAGAATTTTAGACTGCTTCGTAGTATAGTTTTCTATATTTCTATTCCATTAATAAATAAATATTTACCAAATTATTACCAAAAAATTAAAGAAAAAGTCAATATATTGCGTATAATAGTAAAACATAAAAAAACAGTGATTTTGACAGCCTGGTAGTTCAGGTGTTATTCTAGTGTTTTTTATCTAAAATTAATTACCAAATAATAAAATTATATACTGCAAACTTTACCATTCGCTAACTGAATAACGTGTATTTAATTTTTATATAACGTTTCATCGGAAATGAATAAAATGTTATATTGATTTATGAATTACCTATCTAAAAAATTGTCATACATTTTTTGGTACCAATACAATATTAACAAAAAAAATTAATACACTAAGAAATACCACAAAAACAATACCATAATACCATAATTAACAATATACCGTAATTTAATTACCAATATCACAATACCATAATTAATCTTAGTTATTAATTCAAAAACCATAATAACTATATAATTATTAATTCAAAAACCATAATAACTATATAATTATCAAATCAAAATATTGAATAGAAAGTAAATATAAACTAATTGACAGAGTCACTTGATTTTAATCTATGTTAAAATATAACTATTGTTGGGATACAATTTTAAAACGAAATGCTTATATAATAAAGATATAGCGAAAATAATTTTTTACACTAATTAAATAAAATAAACTATTAAGTATTGCAATATAAAAATGATCTGAAGAAGAAACTGTATTGAGAATTGTTTTAATTAATATAACC
Source organism: Caprella mutica (assembly GCA_947561585.1). Classification (NCBI taxonomy): domain Eukaryota; kingdom Metazoa; phylum Arthropoda; class Malacostraca; order Amphipoda; family Caprellidae; genus Caprella; species Caprella mutica. Next base: position 93,296 of record CANNZV010002000.1, read on the forward strand.
AGTTATTCAACTACCATAATTTTGAAGACAGCTTTTGTCAAAAGCGATTTTAAAAGAAAGTTTTAATATTACTGTCTTAACCAATATATGAAATTTTATTGTGTTTTTCGTGTACTGTTTTCATTTTATAGATTTTTTGGACTATTTGATTTTTTTTAAGTATCGTATGTATGTACCTACATTAGAATCAACTGAATATGAATTAGAATCGACTGAATATGAATTAGAATCAACTGAATATGAATTAGAAACAACTGAATATGGATTAGAAACAACTGAATATGAATTAGAATCAATTGAATATGAATTAGAATCGACTGAATATGAATCAGAATCAACTGAATATGGATTAGAAACAACTGAATATGAATTAAAATCAATTGAATATGAATCAGAATCAATTGAATATGAATTAGAATCAACTGAATATGAATTAGAATCAATTGAATATGAATCAGAATCAACTGAATATGAATTAGAATCAACTGAATATGAATTAGAAACAACTGAATATGGATTAGAAACAACTGAATATGAATTAGAATCAATTGAATATGAATTAGAATCGACTGAATATGAATTAGAATCAATTGAATATGAATCAGAATCAACTGCATATGAATTAGAATCAACTGAATATGAATTAGAATCAATTGAATATGAATCAGAATCAACTGAATATGAATTAGAATCAACTGAATATGAATTAGAATCAATTGAATATGAATCAGAATCAACTGAATATGAATCAGAATCAACTGAATATGGATTAGAAACAACTGAATATGAATTAGAATCAATTGAATATGAATCAGAATCAACTGAATATGAATTAGAATCAACTGAATATGAATTAGAATCAATTGAATATGAATCAGAATCAACTGAATATGAATTAGAATCAATTGAATATGAATTAGAATCAACTGAATATGAATTAGAATCAATTGAATATGAATCAAAATCAACTGAATATGAATTAGAATCAACTGAATATGAATTAGAATCAACTATGTTTACATTAGAATCAACTGAATATGAATTAGAATCAACTGAATATGAATTAGAATCCACTGAATATGAATTAGAATCAACTGAATATGAATTAGAATCAACTGAATATGAATTAGAATCCACTGAATATGAATTAGAATCAACTGAATATGAATTAGAATCAACTGAATATGAATTAGAATCAACTGAATATGAATTAGAATTAACTGAATATGAATTAGAATCAACTGAATATGAATTAGAATCAACTAAATATGGATTAGAATCAACTGAAAATGAATTAGAATCAACTAAATATGAATTGGAATCAATTAAAAATGAATTAGAATCAACTGAATATGGATTAGAATCAACTGAATATGAATTAGAATCAACTGAATATGGATTAGAATCAACTAAATATGAATTAGAATCAACTGAATATGGATTAGAATCAACTGAATATGGATTGGAATCAACTATGTATACTTTAGAATCAATTGCATGAATATGAATTGGAATCAACTGAATATGAATTGGAATCAATTAAAAATGAATTAGAATCAACTGAATATGGATTAGAATCAACTGAATATGAATTAGAATCAACTGAATATGAATTAGAATTAACTGAATATGAATTAGAATCAACTGAATATGAATTAGAATCAACTAAATATGGATTAGAATCAACTGAAAATGAATTAGAATCAACTAAATATGAATTGGAATCAATTAAAAATGAATTAGAATCAACTGAATATGGATTAGAATCAACTGAATATGAATTAGAATCAACTGAATATGGATTAGAATCAACTAAATATGAATTAGAATCAACTAAATATGAATTAGAATCAACTGAATATGGATTAGAATCAACTGAATATGGATTGGAATCAACTATGTATACTTTAGAATCAATTGCATGAATATGAATTGGAATCAACTGAATATGGATTAGAATCAACTGAATATGAATTAGAATAAACTGAATATGAATTAGAATCAACTGAATATGAATTAGAATCAACTGAATTTGAATTAGAATCAACTGAATATGAATTAGAATCAACTGAATATGAATTAGAATCAACTGAATATGAATTAGAATCAACTGAATATGAATTAGAATCAACTGAATATGAATCAGAATCAACTGAATATGAATTAGAATCAATTGAATATGAATCAAAATCAACTGAATATGAATTAGAATCAACTGAATATGAATTAGAATCAACTGAATATGAATTAGAATCAATTGAATATGAATCAGAATCAACTAAATATGAATTAGAATCAATTAAAAATGAATTAGAATAAACTGAATATGGATTAGAATCAACTGAATATGAATTAGAATCAACTGAATATGGATTAGAATCAACTAAATATGAATTAGAATCAACTGAATATGGATTAGAATCAACTGAATATGGATTGGAATCAACTATGTATACTTTAGAATCAATTGCATGAATATGAATTGGAATCAACTGAATTTGAATTAGAATCAACTGAATATGAATTAGAATCAACTGAATATGAATTAGAATCAACTGAATATGAATTAGAATCAATTAAATATGAATTAGAATCAACTGAATATGAATTAGAATCAACTGAATATGAATTAGAATCAACTAAATATGAATTGGAATCAACTATGTATACTTTAGAATCAATGGCATGAATATGAATTAGAATCAACTAAACATGAATTGGAATCAACTATGTATACTTTAGAATCAACTGAATATGAATTAGAATCAACTGAATATGAATTAGAATCAACTAAACATGAATTGGAATTAACTATGTATACTTTAGAATCAATTTCATGAATATGAATTAGAATCAACTGAATATGAATTAGAATCAACTGAATATGAATTAGAATCAACTAAACATGAATTGGAATCAACTATGTATACTTTAGAATCAATTGCATGAATATGAATTAGAATCAACTAAACATGAATTGTAATCAACTATGTATACTTTAGAATCAACTGAATATGAATTAGAATCAACTGAATATGAATTAGAATCAACTAAACATGAATTGGAATCAACTATGTATACTTTAGAATCAATTTCATGAATATGAATTAGAATCAACTGAATATGAATTAGAATCAACTAAACATGAATTGGAATCAACTATGTATGCATTAGAATCAACTGAATACACATTAGAATCACCAGAATATGAATTAGAATCAACTATGTATATACATCAGACTCAATAGTGTAAATAGGACCATAGGCATTTGAATAAACTGTGTATATAACTTGTTTTCAATTACTTTCCAATCTCATTCAATTTCTAAGTAGCAGATTTTCATTATGTACATGTATTAGGGCTGTATATAACATCCCTTAAACAAACACAAACCTGACCAATAACTACAGCACTAAATTAGAATTTACAGGCCGAGTGCATAGTCTCTTGCCTTGCTAAACAGGTTTGGCATATATTCATAAATTGCCTTATAGAATTACAACACAGGCGACTACAGCAAGAGCTTTATAATTGAAAGTAAATACAGAGTTAGGGAGTTGATAATTACAGACCAAAAGAATGCAAATGCTTTACATGCCTGAACGTAACACTAGAATTGATGGGGAATTGTTTAAACTAATAGCTGAATGCACTTTTCGGGTTTGTGATTTTCAGTTGAAGAGGATTTTTATCACTGTAAATATAATGGATAAAATTTATGTAAAAATAATTGATGAAAATTATTATAAAAATAGAATAATACGAATTTTCATTAAAAATAATTTACAGAATTATTATAAAAGTTATTGGTAAAATTTTAAATTAAAAATAATTAAATTGGGATAACTATATAAAACAGATATAAGAGAATGAAGTATATTTTTTATAATAAATAGTAAAAAGATTATTGCTAAAAAGCTATATATATATATATATATATTTATACAATTCAAAATGACAATTATATCAAATGAATTAAAATGATTGAAGTAAAACACCTGGTCAAATATGTCCAATTCAGTTATATGATGATGGACATTATACTGTCCATTAATTATTGTTTATTGTTGATGATATAAATTAGGAATAAACTGTACTATCAGTAAAATAATATTTTGTAAAACCAACTCAAATTAACCTGTATCTCTATAGCATGTAAACACGATATAAAATTAAAAAATGTTACAAACATATACTATATAATTTTCTTGGTAGGTCCTATAGTTGTGTTACTGTATTTGGTCATGTTTTTCTTTAGGAGATGGTACTACATGATTTGCAGTTTTTTATTAAGTTTATAGCAGGTAAACCTTCAGGAACACACAGGTAGAGGTTAACAAAATGTGAATTGTTTTAACCTTTCATTGATGTTAGGAATATTCTTTTGAATTTATTTAGATATTTTATCATATTTTATCATTTTAATTTTAATTTTTTTATCAATTTTTTATCAATGGGTTAAAATTATCAGTCATAATGATACAAGTATTTTATATAGAAAGAAATATAATTATTTTCTATCCCAATAAAAGTATCCAAAAATGAGTTACTGTAAAAAATCTAAAATATACTGTCTTAAATTGAACAAAATTCATTTTAGAACCTCAGTCATATATAATTAATTTCTATTCCATTTGCTATGATATATAAGTAACCATTTTTAAACGAAAAATTATAGCTACAACCTAGAGCACCTACAAATTAGTTATATTGAATTAAAATCTAGATCCTATTAAAAACCGGTAATCCTTAACGTGCAGATGTACTTTATTGGAATATAAATGAAGTCTACATTGACATCTAAATAAATATAATTAACAAGCTATTAAATCAGAATTAAGTTAATATGGATATCATATACCAGTTATTCTCACTAGACCGGTACACTGGTACCACAGTCATTATTTTCTATTTACGGGAATTCCAACTTTGAAGTATTAGCTTGAATAAATACTTACGGAGAAACCATCCTTCCTTTGGAGGATCTAAACCAAACAAAAAAACAATCAGTGATAAACCTGAATGCGGTTTTAAATATGGAAATGTAGGTAACTCTCTTCAGGACCAGATTTAAAAAAAAAGTTTAGGAGTTAAAAAAACAAAGTTGATTTAACTAAATAATGTAAGTCCTGAATCATTTAACTAATAAATTAATAAATTTATCAGGATAGGTAGATACGAAAAATAGTTCACTCTATAGTGATGAACTCTTACGGTGAAGAACATTCATTCAGTATATATTTACAGTCAATACAAATAATATTCCACTAGGGATGAACTCTTACGGTGAAGAACATTCATACAATATCTATTTACAGTCAATACAAATAATATTCCACTGGGGATGAAATTTTACGGTGAAGAACATTTATACAATATCTATTTACAGTCAATACAAATAATATTCCACTAGGGATGAAATTTTACGGTTAAGAACATTTATACAATATCTATTACAGTCAATACAAATAATATTCCACTAGGGATGAACTCTTACGGTGCAGAACATTCATACAATATCTATTTAAAGTCAATACAAATAATATTCCACTAGGGATGAACTCTTACGGTGAAGAACATTCATACAATATCTATTTACAGTCAATACAAATAATATTCCACTAGGGATGAACTCTTACGGTGAAGAACATTCATTCAATATCTATTTACAGTCAATACAAATAATATTCCACTAGGGATGAACTCTTACGGTGAAGAACATTCATACAATATCTAATTACAGTCAGTACAAATAATATTCCACTATAGGGATGAACTCTTACGGTGAAGAACATTCATTCAATATCTATTTACAGTCAATACAAATAATATTCCACTAGGGATGAACTCTTACGGTGTAGAACATTCATACAATATCTATTTACAGTCAATACAAATAATATTCCACTAGGGATGAACTCTTACGGAGTCGAATCCTTCATATTCTTTACTATCCTTCATATCTGCTGTTATCCTTTTTATTTGCTGTTATCCTTTATATTTGTTATTATCCTTTATATTTGCTATTATCCTTTATATTTGCTATTATCCTTTATATTTGCTATTATCCTTTTTATTTGCTATTATCCTTTATATTTACTATCTTCCTATATATTTACTTTTATCCTTCATAACGCTATAACTGTGTAACTAGATCAGAATCCTATATATTTCAAGAATGCACTTGTACATCCTATAGTCCTTGTAGATCCTATCATCTTTCTCATTCCACTCCATCGCTATTTAGAGCACTTTAAGGACTAGGAATCGTGTGATCTCAGCATAGTTAAGGTACGACTTATTGGCTACAAAAAGCAGTCTGCACTTTTTCTTCTGTGATAATTTCACAACCAACTGCCTATTATTTTTTGTTTTATCAGCTGTCATTTTGCCCCGGGTGTGTGTTTGTGGTGTATATAATTATATACACAGTGTGTATATACGTATATACGCAATTCAGGGCATCATAATTATATGCATTGCAACTTCAATTTACAACCCTCTTTCGTGTTCTGAGTCGTTAGAGATACGATTTAAATTCGAGAAATGTTGTGACGAAACGTATGTTTGGATTTTTTTCAAGATAACATGCAATTATTTTGAAAACTGGTAAAACAAGAGCAGAAATGGACAGTATGTAATTTATTCAGTCAGTTATTTAAGATACATTCTTATGCTAATTGCAGATCGCATGGTATATGTCAGTTAGCAGATTAATCAAATTGTACATCAATAATTACATTAACTCTATAGAAAACATGTGCCATTCTAAAAAAAGTTGATTTATATTTACAGTTTCAACAGCCTATAATTTTCAAGGTAGTTAGAGATAATAATTTCAATCAATTGAACCAAAGTCTCTCTATAATAATAACAGTAATTATTATGTTTATTGATGTAGTTATTGGATCAATGATAACAATTGCCGGGAAAGTACGTCTGCTGTGCATACTAAATGTGACAATCAATTTTCCGGGTTTTAGTGTTTCTCGTCATGCGACATTTTGCCGAAATAGAATTGCTTGTATTTGTACCTATAATAATATCACTATCTACCTTTTGATATTCTTTATATTGTATTGATATAAATGCTGTACACAGTAAAGAAATTAATGGGTTTGGTTCTCAAATATAGAACGGTTCAACATTTTCGATCATTAATTTTAACGCGTGAAAAACTGTAAATGACGCGTTACCATTTTTTCATATAATGATCGGGAATGTGGAACGGTTCCATAACCTGAAACTTACCCACTATAATTTTACCAGCAATGATAATCAGTTATGGTGGGGCCATAGAAGATTAAGAGAGAAAGTTATGGTGAGAAGTTAAGGTGAGAAGACTAAGTGTATTCTAGGCTGAATCTTCTGTAGCCCACAAAGAATTTCTTCTCGGGGTATATTATAACAAATAACATCAGTGATGTTGTTGCAATATATAATTACTGACGCCAGAGAATATAGATAGTTTATTAGAGGACTAGTGTATTTTCCCATTAAAAATAACGAGTTATCGTATATATACTAATTTTTTATCCGTTACTATATAGCTTACTCTTAATGAATTCAATTAAATATATATTTTGTGCATAGTCTAATTTATTTTATAGATAACAAACATTAAACAATTGAATAAAAACAGGGGTAATTTAAATATCAAGTCAGTACCGTGTACCATTCCCGTCCGTACGTATCATAGTTACATTCTTCATGTTCAATACCCGTTGTGTAAAACTGGACACCAAATAAATAAATAAATAAATAAACACACTACGGGTATTATTAGGACAGATATAAAATTTCAATTCAAGTGAAAAATAACCCGATAGATTATTATATTTAACGTTTTAATTAATATCCTTTGATTTAATTTGTCATAATATTCTATCACTATACTGTCAACATTCTGCCAAAATTAGATCAACATTATAACCATTTAACATTTTCTCTTTAACATTTTATTGATGCTAAAGTGACATTTCCATTCGCTACTCAAAGTCAAAAAGTGAACCCTATGGCAGTGTTTGGCATCCTTGAGATTTTCAAGCACCAACGGTACTATCTGCACAAGTTAAAACTCATTAAGTACCATCTGTAACAAATTAAAGGGCTTCAGGTACCATCAGCCTTAAAATTAAAGGCATTATTTGAATAACTAAATGTATTAGAAGTACTATCAGTTCTGAATTGAAGGAATTTAATACTATCAAGATTAATTCTAAAAGGTTTTAAACCGAAAATTTAAAAAACGTATCCGTATATGAATCTTGAGTACTGTTACCCATATATGAAGATCAATGTACTCTAGAAGTCATTATATAGTGAGCAAGTGTTACCTATTGAGAAAAGTACTTACAATGATAAGAAAAGTTGTCTGTCATTATGCACATGTGCTTATAGACAGTCACAGATGTTATTTGAAACTACTTACATAATTATGTATAAATCGGTCCCCTCCACTCTATTTTTTATTTATTCTATATAGGTCCCCTTCACTCTAATTTTTATTATTATATTAGGTCCCCTTCACTCTAATTTTATTTATTCTATATAGGTCCCCTACACTCTACTTTTTATTATTATATTAGGTCCCCTTCACTCTATTTTTATTTATTCTATATAGGTCCCCTTCACTCTAATTTTTATTTATTCTATATAGGTCCCCTTCACTCTATTTTTTATTATTATATTAGGTCCCCTTCACTCTAATTTTTATTATTATATTATGTCCCCTCCACTCTATTTTTTATTTATTCTATATATAGGTCCCCTTAATTCACTCTAATTTTTATTATTATATTAGGTCCCCTCCACTCTATTTTTTATTTATTCTATATATAGGTCCCCTTCACTCTATTTTTTATTATTCTATATGTATAGGTCCCCTTCACTCTATTTTTTATTTATTCTATATAGGTCTCTCCACTCTATTTCTTATTTATTCTATATATGTCCCCTTCACTCTATTTTTTATTATACTCTATTCATTGGATCTAAGGTCAGTGGTTATAAAACTGTAAAACAATTCAAATTTTGGATCTATATATGTATTATGATCAATAATTTAAGTCGGGTTTGTTTTGCACTACCATCCAACTTTTTAGCAAAGAAAAAGATAACATTCTGACTAATTCAAAACTATATAACAAGACTGATAGATCCATCATAAATACTCAATAAACAATTAAATATACGACAATATGAGAGCTAGTTAGTATTCCTTCCTTGTTCTTCTATTCAATCCATTAGAAAGTCGGACAGTGAAGGTTGAGTTGGAATATTTCTTAAATGACTATTTAAGAAGCAAATACTTGATCATTTTCTTTGCGCATGCTATTATATGTATTATATAACTTTAGTTCTCCATGTGGTAACATTTGCAGAATAAGTTTCATATAGCAAAGTAATGACCATTAGAAAACATAATGTCAACGTATTTTAATCTCGAATTACTTCGTATGTATTTTCAAGTAATTTTGTATATTAACGCCGTATAAACACACTTTTTCTTAGTATTACCAACATCATGCCCTAGCTTTGGTATCTAAGGTTTAATTTATGAAGCATGTTACCATTCCAAAGATTAGTTGAATTCCTCTTCACAACTGGAATCATTCACTGAATTCTTAAGAAAGAATTTACAAGATGAAAATATGCAATAAGAAAATAAATCCGATTTTTATTACTTAAATATTGAATGATAATTTATTTTGTACTAAGCAATGTGTGAGAAAAAAAATCCAAATTTTTACTATCTGCATTAGAACAGCTCCACTGATTTTAATTTATTCATTTTAATTTATTTAATGAAGTTTTCTATTAACAACCATGTGCAAATAACATCTAATAACCATACAAGTATTTATGATCATATGTGCACATAGAGCACTAATCATTTATCATATAATAAGACTCTTCTATAGACTGCCATTTTAGTTAAATTATCAAAACTTAAACAAATTGAGAATTATAGCCTCAAACCATAGGGTGCAAAAATTTTTGGCGCCAAGTCAGTTGACCAATCAGAGTCAAGTACAGTTCGGTACATATTACGTGTTATTTCTCTTGACAAATTATCGAGCAGTATTTTGTTTACATTATCGGAACCTGAGGTAAAAAATTAAAGAGTTAGCCTAATTTCAATGTTATTATATTATGTGATATTCCTACTCTGGTAAACTTGAAAGAGGCCATTTCTATTTGCAAAGTGTCTGGATAGTTTAGAATCCTGAAACAGGTCTTAAAGGATATTCTATTCTTCTTAATGAAATTGGAGATAAACTGATGTATTTTACATATATAATATTTTTTATTTCTTAGTTAGCAGCCATATTCTAATATATTTGAGATTAAAATACAAACGAAATTTGTGTTTAATCGCAAATTGTAGACTGCATCAAAATCTGTTTAGAAAAGTTATTAATATTTTTTCTATTAGAGCTGATTTTCAGGGTTAATCTCAATTTATTTTATTTGTAACTAAAATGGAATTGTGTGCATTGGCTTATTTTAATACAAAGCGGTGAAACAAGAAAATTATTTTATACCTGGTTAGGGATGGAGAGAAATCAGAGATGCCTGTATATATAAATAGTAATTAAAGTGCACTGAGATTCTTTCCTGTGAGTGAATTCAATATTTGAAAATTGAATATTATACTTATTGTTAAATTTGGTACGGTGAAGATTTTGGTGCTTTGACCGCGTTTTATTTTGCAAACAAAAGTATCTCTTAAATTATTATTGGTGGAAGCTAGGATTTATTTTCATATTTCTAATATAGTGAATGCCCGCAGCAGCTCTATCCTGAAGCTGTCTGTTGTGAATGGGAATAAATAGGTGACCTCCCCGAAATTTTGAAATTTGGATTATAAGTTTCTTTTCCATTTTTACAATGTGTTTTTTTTCACGCTACTCGCAGTATTAGACCCATTCTATTCAAGCATATAAAACGCCACGTTTTCACTTCCCAGTTCACGCCTTTTCAATTAATCACGATTGAATGAAATGGGGGGCGGTATATACGCTAGTGGAGATTGCAAATCGGCATTCCACTCATATAACCGTGATTAATTGAAGAACAGTAAACGGCGCGGTGAAAACGCGGCTTTTTATCTTTTAGTATAGAATGATCCTTGAAGGATATAGGGGCAAAGTTATGCTCCTCAATTACGAGGTCTTAGATTTTGTGTTAGGTAGGCTTGTAGGCTTCATTTACTACGTACTTATCTCTTTTTAATTTTCCATAAGTGAGTGCAGCCAATGCATTTTGTCATATTCTTTGGTAAGTTACTTCTTTCACGGAGTATCTTTTCTGCATCAATGAACTTAGCACCTATGGTGGTAGATGACTTGTGTATGGAACAGCTTTCCTTTCTGTCTGCTTCTTCCAGTTACTTGTACTTAATTTCCTTTTGACGACAGCGATATACCAAATGGTTTAGATATAAACTTTTATCCCCTATACTTGATTAATTAATATACATACAATTAACCTGAATAAATATGAGTTACAAATAAATAGATAAATTAAAATAAATGGTAATAGTTATTTCTAAGTTTTAGGTTTTGATTTTGATATCACGCTTATAAGATTTAGTTTGAATCCAGACATATGAAGTTTATTGGTCATTCGAATTCATACATATAAAAAACTCTTTCTATATTTGCTTAAATCACAAAAATTAATAAAAAAAAAAAACAATCGATTAAATTCATTGCAGATGTTCAAGCCTGTTTGTTTCCTAAAATAAAAGATTTAGATTCGCATTCCAAATCATCAAGTTTCAGAAGCTCTGTACACGAATCTACGAATAGTTACGAATACAGAAACTGCGTTGTGATTCACCCATTCGGTTCGACAAAAAAGTACGAACACATCTTCAAGAATCGGAGAGTCAAAATAATATTTTAAGATGACCATAAAAGGATTTATTAATGAAGATGTAAGTTGTGCTTTAGCTGTCGTAATTTGGATTACTATACATATTGTTTAGTTTATTTTCATTTTTAGCTTATAAAGTGTTTTCAGATTCGATGTTAAACTTTATCTGACGTTAAACCAATTACTAATAATTGTCAATAGCTATTTATACACGAGATTGGCATTTTGTTTGGAAATAAGTAAGTCTTTTTAAGGATTTAGTCATTAAATATTTAAAATACATTACAATTATTCTTCAGGATAAAATTAGATTCATATTCATGTTTAAAATAAAGTTTAATATGAAGCTACAACTACACTTTAACACCTATGAAACCATTACATTTAAATCATTAATATTCATTTAATTATCAAATTGAATAAAGTTGTATTGATATTCTATAACGATCTAGGTTCTAGATTTTTATAATTTTTATCTCCACTTGCTTTGCTCTTCACTTTCTCTCAGGATGATGAACTGGCAAACGAAACAATTCTACTGGAATCCGAAACGCGTGTATTATTAAACAAAACAAATGCACTGGAAAAACATACAATTCTCCTGCAAAACCAAACCATTCTACAGGACAACCATTTAAATCTACTGGAAGATCATATAGAAAATTTGGAAAGTCTAAAATTTCTGTTTAATAACCAAACTGATTTATTAGAAACGCAGTCAGAGATTTTAGCAATAGATCAAGATGATTTACAACCACTAACCAGTCTACCAAATATCTTACGTTATATATTAGGAACCCTATCAAATATACTACAAATCCTAACAAATCTAGAAGAAACTCCTATAAATCTACTAGATTACATAGAAAATCTTAAGGAATATTCAACGTATCTTCAAGATTTTAATGATGATGTAAACAATTATTGTTTAATGCAATGTGAATATGAAGAAAAATTAAATACACAAAGCAACAATCAGCCAGAAAATTTTGAATAACTTCAAAAAATTACTTAGTCTAGAATAATTTTTTGAAATTGTACATCATTTAAATCAACTCTTACTAATTAACTAGAAACTCTTAAAATTAATCAGGAACATAAACTCTTTAGCCAGAAACACCTGGATACCCGAAACAAGCCTAGAAAGCTTAACAGAGTATTCTGAGAAACTAAAAGTACATCTTTTCAATAGACTAATAATTCTTACCAAGCAACGATGAACCATTACAAATTCAACAGGAAAGACCACTACAATAATCAGTCCTGTAGACTAATATACCTGAACCACTTGGTTTGAACTCTACAAATCGTAATATTTTTATAAAGATGTTCTGTAAATCATTCAAAAGATTCATTTTCATTAATGTTTGTGACGTGAATATTATTCAAGTGAATTTTATTGAACTTAATGTCTGTTTTAGTTTTTGGTAATTAATTTAATTGAATGTTACCTAGATAAATTATTCTGACTTGGTAATTTTAAATCTTCAAATCATTCCAACTGTAATCTTTTGAGTATTAAGAACAATTTAAAAAAAATATTTTCATTCAATAAATGCTGTATAATTTCATTTTGTTGATATTTTAGCCTCTGATATAAGTTACCTAATATTATGTATATTACAATCGCGGTGCCCTCAGGGGCTCTATCCTGAAGCTGTCTGTGGTGAAAGGAAGAGAAGTGTTGTCATCTCTTGTATTGCGATCAGTTTTAAATAAGCTTATATGCACATATAGTCTTTTTATTCATTCTACCAAGATTATCCTATTTTAACGCTAATTATTGTAGTTTTAGAGGATAGCGCTATCGTTATGTTCTTTAACTAAGAAGTTTTAGATATTGTGTTTTGTCTTCATTTTTTCATTTTCCTCTTCCATCCGTGAATTGCAGCAACCAGTGCTTGTCTCTCATTTAGTCACCTCCCTTGGTAAGTGACTGCATTCACCTAATAGTTTTTCTGCATCAATGAAAATCGTCTCCGATGTCCGTAGATGACTTTTCTCATGGAGCCACTTTTCTTTCGGACTGTTTCTCCCAGTCTTGTCTGCTTAATTTCCTTTAGACGTCCGCAATAGGATCAGAAATGGTCGAAACGGACGTTATGCCTATACTAAAGTTAAAATTATAAATCATGACAACCTTCTTTAGAGATTATGTATAAAAATTAATACACCTAATCGGTTCTTATGCGTTGCCGCCTTTTGTAATCGTTATAATTCCAGCTGGTCCATTTAAAAATATCAGTTAAAATAAGCACATGTGGTTAAACTCCATATGTTACTTGAAATTACATGCTTTATAACTTAGGAAAAATATTCTACATCGAATCATTGTGTATGTATTTACAAGTAATTTTATGTACTAACGCAGATTCAATGCAAATCGCATAAGTTTTCTCGTTATCACCTTCATTAATAGTTTTGGTATCAAAGGTTTAATCTAAGAAGGAATAAGTTTAGATTCTAGATATTATTTTATGATCTTCTTTACTTATGATCCTTAGCTGAAAAATAAATAGGTACCACCTACAACATAACTTTCTGTGATTTTCAGAATTTGAGATAAAATGAATATTTTACTCTGTTTACCTGTTCTGAAGGTTTTATTTATTCTCATTTATAATTTTCTAGTTGAACTTGTCAATAGATAATAGATAAATAGCATAATAATTTTTGGCAACCCAATGTTAAACCAGTAGTGCTCAGTGCACATGATGTACAGTAAAACCTCGTAATGGACCAAAGTTACGTTCCAATCAATTAAGTAAGCGTAGTAGGATTAACTCTCTTCAATAGTTTCCTACTAGACCAACTCTGTTTTCTCTAAAAGTGAAGCAATGACTTTAACATTTCGATAGTTCTAATTGACCACATACTAAATTATTTGAGATAAAGTACACACAGAGAACGGTTTTTGTTAAATTAACAAAACTTATTTTGTCCATAACATTTGGTTATGGTAATGGGAAAATTATGTTATATTAACCATCAATTGAGTTAAATCAGCAATAAAATATTCAAAGATTTCTTCACTACAACAAAAAATTCCTTTAAGTTAACTGTACAATTTTTGTAATGGAATATTGCTAATGTTACTAAAAAAGTTTTGTTCATATTAACTTAAATATTGCTATGATAGCAATACAATATTGTTCAATGTTTTTATATATAACAATGTTTTTTTAGTACTAACTTGAAATAGTTAGTTAAAATGTAACATCATTGCTTAACAAAATACATTTGTCTTTATAAATAATATTTTTGCTACAATAATATTATATTTTTGTTGAGATATTTTTTTAATATGAACAATAATACATTGTCAATAATAATAATTGTCTTCCATTTTAAATTACCACAATATGTTTCATTGTTCATACAGAATCAAAATATATAAATTTATACGTGTTACTGGAATGCTATTTTGTATCGATATTCCCACATCTGTCCCACGCATGATGTCCCTCGTCTGGTTTACGCGGGAAAAAGTAATATATATTGAGTCGTGATGTAAGTCTTAATGATAGAAATATCGATACATATTGCAGCAAGTTAATTCTAAAGCCTTTTTTACGTATCTTAACTATATGTATAAGTAATGATAAACACTAGCAGGTATCTATGTAGTAATTGATAAACACTAGTAAGTAAGTAGGTAGGTAGGTGGAAATTCATAAATATTAATAGATAGCTGTAATAAACATATTCAATTGAAGTGTTCTATTGTTTTTTTATGATAAGAAAGAAAAGATACAAAATCAATAGAATATTAAATAATATTCATTTATGTCACCTAAAAACGGCATGCATGTTATCATAATATTGCTTATAGTTCATTCCAGTCCTACTTCTACAAAGTCCAGGATGACCGAGAGAAAAGAGCCGCAGACTGGAGATTGCATATCGTTAGTTCGAGTCCCGGATACACCACTTCATTTCTATGTTCATTAATCCCATTTAATTTGTATATAACAAATTTAATCCCATTTAATTTGTATATAACAAATTTAATCCCATTTAATTTGTATATAACAAATTTAATCCCATTTAATTTTTATACAACAAAAACTAATATAAGAAATGGGGCCCCAATTGTGAAATACGACTCCCTCCAATTGAAAATAAGGGTTTTTGTGTTTCAATGATGGCTGTCATGAAATACGACACCTTCCAAATATAAAAATTATATATACGACACCTCGATCTATGTAACTATGATACAAAAATTTATTATTATTTATTGTATTCATTAATGAGTTCAAATGATTTCATTACTACTTAAAGGGGCAGTAAACTTTATAAAAAAAATGTCATTTTTTTTGTAATGAAAATGTTGAAAGTAATTATTAGTATGCACACGAGAGTTTATTCGTCTCTTTTATAACTAACACCAGTGAAAAAAAATCAATTAATAATTTGGTTTTAAGTCCAATGTTCACCGCAAGGGGCGCTACGAATTATTGCTTACAATCCTGATCAGCTGTTATCAATTAGAAATATCAATTATTCGACATCAATAAGTATAAAACTATAATAACTAGGTAGTCTAGTAACTAGTCAGTAGTATTTTAGCTAGGCCGTGTGTTTTTAAGTTTAAGAGTTGTATTCTAACGATTGCGTGCGTAAGTGCGTCATTGTTTTGCTCAATCTTTTGTTTACAATTGACATGTTTAGTTCCATATTTAGTCCCTAAGTGGCGCTGCATTTGCGAATTAGATAATTCAATTTTTTTAATAGGAATTTTAAAAATAAAATAACATTTTATTCGATTATAAATGTTCCTTTATCGATTTATCAACACGAGGGAAAAAGTTTGTCTAAGGTTTACCACCCCTTTAATACTTAAATGTAAAGAGGAGTCATATATTTTTTTAAGATTGTCTCTATATAGCTGTCACGAAAAGCGACTCCCTTGAAATTCTCCCTGTAGGAATACTGAAGAGATACGATTTAATTACCATGTGACAAGTCGGATCGATGAATTTAAAAGACAGCCTTCATACCCTCAGATGCAAAGCACGACTTCTTGCAAAATATCATAGGATAATAGCCTGGTTAGGTTAGGTTTATGATATGACTAGGTTAGCATATGAAATTTAATGATATCACCAAAACTATGATTTAGAATAAACTACATTTTTAAATGAAACCTAAACGTACGTTTTAGTTATCTCTTTATTACATGTCAGAATATTTCAAGATCGAGGAATCGGATCAAATTTTTGTATTTCAAAATAGTCGTATATCGCAACTGGGCCAGAAATGGTAATTAAAACAGCATATTCTTTTTTTTTAAACCAAACAGTTTCAGTTAAAATAACAAGATGATTGTGTTGCTACAAAAAGTTATTTGTGGTACACAGTATAACAGTATTGTTAGAAACTGTTACCTTAAAAAATATAGTGTAACTATAACAAAAATAACTTAACAAATTATTTTGATGGCTCATTGCTGACTAACTTATTTTGTTAAGACAACAAAAACCCACTTTTTTTGGTTGTATCAACAAAACCGTTCTGTGTGTAGAACTTATATTTGTGCTGTATCCAGAACATTCTGTTCATATTTGGATATCAAATGTGTGCTTTGGTGGTCGGTCAAAGCACATCTGCATGTATGACAAACGTATCATTTTCTGTCTGCTGGGTACATAAAATTAAAATTGATCGCAAAACACCTTGGGAATAGGTAAGAGGTAAAATAAAAAGTTGAAAAATGACCTAGATAGGTGATACCTCTTACAATTTATGTATGGAAAGAAATCGGAGATCGTCCGTAGTGCTCAGTTCAAAAAAAATGGTCAAATTTTGATGTACTGTTTTATATCAAATGAAATTTTATCATTATTTAGTTGAAATTTCCCTGGTTAACAATAAGAAATTCAAATGTCACTTGAAAACATTGGTAAAATTGTGATTTAGGTCTGCCTCCGAATTTTGATAGTTTGACACTTAATATAGGTAAAAGGATCCATTTTAAGATGTTTTTCAGGAATATCATTTGATGTGGAAACTCTTCGTTTTCCCGAAAAGTTAGATTAAGTTTGAGGGTCTGGAAAGGTACATTCGCAGTAAATTTAAGATATAGCATCACAAATACGTATATCCGGGGGAGTGCAGCCCCTCAAACCCTCCCTGCCAGATCATTGAACAATCATGAAGTGTGCAGTATAGTAGCAGTACGTCAAACTAACGGATACAGCGAACTACATTAACAGTTTCATGTTACCAAGATCTCGTGTCACAAAAATCTAACAGCCGGAAAAGCCTTGTGCTTTATACAATTCTAATGTTATTCATACCGCATACTTAATTTGCCATATCTCAAAAACGAACCATCTCCACAACAAATGGTAACCGTGAAAATCATATTAAAATGGCTCCTTTTACCTACATAAATTGTTGAAATATCGAAAATAGAAGACGGACCTAAAGCACAAATTTACCAACATATTTAAGGAGACTATTTCTTATATTCTTATTAAGAAATTTTCCAATTCGCTTCGTTAGATATGTATACCTGCTATAGTGACTTGATATAAAATTAGTGTGCTGTTCTAAATCATCAAATCTTAGCAGTCCTTTACACGAATCTAACAAACTGTTACGAATACTGAAGCTACGTTGTGACTCACGCAATCACGCATACAGTTAGATACAGAAAAATACGATCAAGAATTTCGTCAACAATTTGGAAAGGAAACCAACATTTCAAGATGGCCGAAAGAAAAGAGATTGATAATTATGATGTAAGTTAAATCGAAGAGATAGTATTGGAGATATTTTGCCATAATCAATTTTTATTTCACTAATATTCATTATTGATAACCTAATAATTTTTTGATTATAATTATCCCCCAATGGCTCTATCCTGAAGCTGTCTGACGTGGTTAGTAGAGAAGGAGAGGATGGTGTTCTTTGGTCCCAAATCAGTTGTAATTTGGTTCCTGTAATGCCTCTTATTCCTTTTTTAACGTCAAATAAATGGTCTAAGATTTCTGTGTTAAGTAATAAGGTCGTAGGGTACATTTAGTTTATTCTTTTCATTCTGCTCTTCCATCTGTGAGTGCAGTCACCGGTGTTTGTATCTTTTCTCTTCATGTTCCTTGGTTAGTGACTCCATGAGCTTGTCACTGACGATGGTAGGTGATTTTATTCATGGATCCACTTTCTTTCCTATCTGCTTCTTCTAGTCCCATGTTCTTATTTTTCTTTTGACATCAGCGATATGGCCGATTACCAATTGGTCCGAAGCAGATGTTTAATAAAATACAAAAAAGAAATGTACATTTAAAAAATCTTTATATTAAAAAAGCGCATATATAGAAAATGCGTGAAATTTTTTCTACAACAAACCAAGCAAAAAATACACAATTTGTGTGAATTAATATAAAATGGGGTAATAAAACTGATTTGTTAGAACTTTAAAGCATCTATTATATCATCTTTCAATGCACTAAATATCTGATAGATATAATTTTAATTTGTTTTCAGAATGATCTACAGGAAACCTCAACAAATGTATCTGAAACTTCATCAAATGTATCTGCAACTTCAACAAATGTATCTGCAACTTCAACAAATGTATCTGCAACCTCAACAAATGTATCTGCAACTTCAACAAATGTATCTGCAACTTCAACAAATGTATCTGCAACCTCAACAAATGTATCTGCAACTTCAACAAATGTATCTGCAACTTCAACAAATGTATCTGCAACTTCAACAAATGTATCTGAAACTTCATCAAATCTAACAGCAACCCCAACAAATGTATCTGCAAGTTCAACAAATGTATCTGCAACCTCGACAAATGTATCTGCAACCTCAACAAATGTATCTGCAACCTCAACAAATGTATCTGCAACCTCAACAAATGTATCTGCAACCTCAACAAATGTATCTGCAACCTCAATAAATGTATCTGCAAGTTCAACAAATGTATCTGCAAGTTCAACAAATGTATCTGCAAGTTCAACAAATGCATCTGAAGCTTCAGCAAATGTATATACAACTTCATCCAATCTAACAGCAACCTCATCAAATATTGTGGAAAACAAAGTAATTTTACTGGAAGCAGCTCTGAAACTACTGGTGAACCAAAGAAGCATAACTCCAATAAATGTACTTGAAAATAAGACAATTAAAATAGAAGCCGCTTCAAAATTGTTGGTAAATCAAACAAATGATTTAAAATATCAAACCATTCTCCTACTAAACCAAACCATTCAACTGGAAAACGAGACGTATATACTGGAAGTAGAAATAGAGATACTGGAGAGCCTGAAAAATAAATTACAAAACCGAACAATTCAACTAGAAACGCAAGGAAATCAGCTAGAAACTCAAACGAATATAGCAGAAATCATAGCAAATGTACTAAAATCCCTAACAGATATGATACAATCATTAAAAAAATTGCTACAAACTCCTAAAAACCTACAAGAAACTCCTAAAAATATTGCTGATTATATTGGTAATCTACGGAAATATTATGTAGATCTAATAGATTATCTTGACCATCAACAAGATTATCTTGAATATCAAAACAATTACATCGAGTATCAAAGAAATCTCCTTTAAAACAAAATTAATGTCTGGGTAAGCCAATCAGAATATTTTGTAAATCAACAAGAAAATCATGTAAATCAATAAGAAAATCTTATAAATCAACAATATTATCTATCAAATCAACCAGATAAACTAGTTAATCAACTAGAAACCTATGATTAACCAAGAACCTCTACTATTCTATCAGAAACTCCTGTAACTTCAGAAAATTCCTATAAAACTACCAGAATATTTTGGGAATCAGAAAGTGTATATCTTTAATCTACCAATGCAGCCACGAACATACATTGAGCCAGGAGTGACTACCAACCAATCTGGATCAGCTAGTATACCATTCGAATAAACAGGAATCCCCTTCAGAATATTCTACATATTTACCAAAATATATCTTTCATCATCCAGAAGATTCTTATCCCGATTATAATCTTGAAGATTCTGAATATAATCTTGAAGATCCTGATATAGTCTTGAAGATCCTGAATATAGTCTTGAAGATCCTGAATATAGTCTTGAAGATCCTGAATATAGTCTTGAAGATCCTGAATATAGTTTTGAAGATCCTGAATATAGTCTTGAAGATCCTGAATATAGTCTTGAAGATCCTGAATATAGTCTTGAAGATCCTGAATATAGTCTTGATGATCCTGAATATAGTTTTGAAGATCCTGAATATAGTTTTGAAGATCCTGAATATAGTCTTGAAGATCCTGAATATAGTCTTGAAGATCCTGGTCGTCATCTTAAAGATTCTTATTATCATCTTGAAGATCCTGGTTGTTATCTTGAAGATCCTGGTTGTCATCTTGAAGATCCTGGTTGTCATCTTGAAGATCCTGGTTGTCATCTTGAAGATTTTGATTATCATCTTGAAAATCCTGATTTGTCGTCCACTAAATTTTAAAAATTAATTGACTAAACTATTTTCATTCAATAAATATATTATAATTTTTATTTTGTCCAAATATTCCCTTTAATATAGAGTAACTTGATATTAAGGTTCATTAATTGATAACGCATTTATTTTTTGTGGAAATGTTTCCTGAGATTATGTCCATAGTTAGGTCCAACAGCAGTTTTTTTTATTACGACCAGTATTATTTAATTTCTGTGATAGTTTTAACATGCTGGATAAACAAAGTAAAAATATACAGTTCTACAAGCCCATAATTATATAAATTCTGATTTATATACATTGTTTCTATTAACATAATATGAATAATACTATCGATGATTATTGTGTTTACCGTGACTATAAAGGAAGTTTATGTTCTGAAATAACATCGAGACATGCCTCGCAATTATTACAACTTTTATAAGAACTAGGTGTATTGAAAACGGATCTGCCTGTATATCATTACTAGGGTTGTGACAATAAGCTTTTAAAATGATAGACTTAAGAATATTATAGACACATCGGAATGAAATTCTATCGAATACTATATACCGTTGGTGTAGAACCATTCAATACTCGTTAATTCTCTCCGTTTATATTATCGGGATCTATGATTTTTAAGTCATATTGTCACAACCCTAATCATTACACAAGGCAGAACACCATGGCTGCTTCTCCCCGGGGAAAGAGGCTACAATGGAAAATTTATCCCTTGTACAGAAAGTAGCGCAATCCTTTTTTTCCATAATTCAGTTTCCTACCCTATGAAGTGATTATGTAAAGTTACAATTAGAAGGGTTTTTTTAAACCGAATCCTTCCTTTATTGAAGAAGAACCAACTTTAGTATGAGCCAGCATATTTCATCTTCACCTCGAGCGACGAGACGGATACAATAAAAGTCTATAAATAATTTTAGTATTAGACTATTATATGATTTTCATACTAGCAAAATTCTGCTTGCTAGAAATATTAGTGAATGCACCGGGCTACCTATATAAGCTTTTTTTTTAGAAAATGTATTCATTATTTGTGTAGAAGAAACAATTTTAGCTGTTTCATCAAAAAAGATTTATCTATAGAAGTCCTTCTAAAATTTTATATTTTGACTACTAAAACTTAAATTTCCAAAATTCTTTGCTCTAGAGCAGTGGCTCTCAAACGGGGGTGCGCGGCACCCCTTTAGGGCATGGATTGTTTATAGGGGGTGCATGAGATGGCTGTTGTTTATAAGTTCTGTTCTTGCTATTAATATCATGCAGAATATACATGAAGTATATTTCCCTCAAAATGTTGCGATATGAGGTAGTTATAAAAAGTATACGAAATTTATGATACAAAACACCTAATTATCATTGTGGCTTTCGATAATTTTTTTATATCTTTTAGTGTGGGATTTCTTATTTTGCTGCCTGTAACTTTTTTTCCTTCTGTCCTATATTCTAACACTGAATAGAAAGAAAAAGGGTTCTTCAATTGTATAAACAAAGTGTAAACAAAAAACAGTACCTTTCTACATATATCGAATTTTTCTTTCTGTGTCAGGATTATATTTTCCTTTCTGTGTCAGGATTATATTTTCCTTTCTGTGTCTGTAAGTGTCGCTACCCCGTAATTGATTAGTTATATTTTATTAGTTTACAACTGTTCATTTTCTGAATATTCATATAACTACAATGCAATATACTGCATTATTATCACAAATTATATGGTTTTCTTTAATTTCTAATGGATTTTAATTTTTCCTTACCTAAAAAAATAATTTTACATTATTTACCTTACTTTTTCAATTTGCAAATTTAATTTTCAAATCATAGAAACCAAATATATTCTAATAATTGTAGCTTTTCAATCAATTTCAACGCAAATCAATGCTCAGGGGGTGCATGAGAAAAGCAAGGGGTTGCGCAAGAAAAATACTTAAGAACCACTGCTCTAGAATCTAGAGTCTAGGACTCAAGATAGTCTTGTAAATAACCCACGCTACCAATTAAAGCAAGTTTCAAGTAAATGGATTCACTTTTGAAGGAGAAGAAGTCATTTTAGTTTCAGTACCGGATGAAATTATAAGTACATTGAAAATATATTTAAACAAATTTTGACAATAAAATTTATTTTAATTCTACTTCTGTTTCCTAGAAAGTGAAGCGAATAGCCAAGCTATCAATTAAAATTTGTTTCAATTAAATCGGATGACTATTGAAAGAGTATTAACGATTCTCCCATGAACCCTAAAAAGTCAAGGGGTGTTCTTAAAGTTTCATTATCTGTTGC
Source organism: Caprella mutica (assembly GCA_947561585.1). Lineage (NCBI taxonomy): Eukaryota > Metazoa > Arthropoda > Malacostraca > Amphipoda > Caprellidae > Caprella > Caprella mutica. The sequence continues at coordinate 116,915 of CANNZV010002000.1, forward strand.
CAGGATATTTAGTTCATACTGAAACAAAAAATACGGCGTTTGACCTAACTAGGTGATTCCTCTTATAATAATTTAGGGATGGAAAGAAAGAAACTGAATTTAATAGTGTAAAATTGAATACTAATTTTCTTGTTTGGATATGGTGCGTTGAAAGTTTTGTTGAATTTTCAATTTTATTAAATAAAATATTTATTTCAGTTTCTGATGTTTTGTTCGATATAGTTATTCGTTTAAAGTTCTTTTAGTTGATATTTTAAAGGTGATGTCTTCCTGCCAAATGAGAAGTTAACAGGTCAAGCTAATTCTCAATTTTGAATCATAATAACTTGTATTAAGTAATTAAATATAATTAATAATTGATAACTTGCGGTTAAATACAGAATCTTAGTAATTAATAGAAATATTGTTGACCTGATGAAATATGGAAATATGTTTAAAGTGAATGTTTAGTTCGAATGTAGAAAATAGTAATAAAAATCATTTAATTTTCAGTATTTCTTACGACTTAAATAAATTTTATCATTTAAATTTATACATATCAAGAAAGTTATTTGATAAAATGACACGAATTATGAAAACTTCTTTCAATTTACTTTTTTACAGATGTATAGACCTTTTTTTGTCCTGAAATAAAATTGATTAGTGTCCTATATGAAGTAATCAAATTTCAGTTGTTCTGTACACGAATCTAACGAATTGTTACGAATATTGGAACTGCGTCGTCACTCACGCAAACGGTTCGATACAGAAAATACGAACAATTCTTCCAGAATCGTAAAATCGAAAAATATTTCAGGATGGCCAAGAGAACGAGTGTTAATAATGCTGATGTAAGTTGAATCTAAATGGTATTTGAAGATATTATATAGCATTGTCTTTGATCAAATTTGTAATAACCAAAATTTTCTACTAATGCTATGTTATTGATAACTTAATACTTAAGTTATCATGATAAATCCCAATGGTTCTATCCTGAAATTGTCTGTGGTGAAACTGTTCGAAATGGTTATTTTATATTAAGATTATTTTTTCATTTTTGTCATGTTCGTCTTTTTTTAAAGTTTTTGGTCTTGGTTATTGGTGTAGGTAGGCTTGTGGGCTGCTCATAATTATTTCAATAGGATTGGTTGAGTAAAAAACCAACCATGACCGAAAATGTGGAACTGACCGATAATTAAGAACTTACCCTATACCATGCAGTAGCGTTTCTTTACTGGTAATTAGTTACACTTTTAGCTACCCAAATTTTTTTAGGGTAATGTTTTTGGGTTACGGTACAGGTAGCCATTTAAAGTATGTCCAGCAGCTATAGTTACCGTTTTGAATAATTGAGAAGCATCTTAATAGCTTTCTTTGCTTAGACAGATAACAATTGATAAACTTTAATTACTAACTATAATAGAAAATGTAGAATAAAATTTGAAATGGCTTGCAGTTTCGTAAATAGTAACCTTAGATCTAATGAATAAAGTATTGAAAAATTAGAGTAGAGGTGTCCTTTATAATTAGTGGTATCCATGGATTTTGTAGAAAATGAATATATTTATTCACTATTACTCACTAAACTATAACTTATTTGATATGGTTTTACTCATATGAGGTGTATTGAGTTTTTAAATATGTAAGTAGATTTTAAATCTGGGTAGGATTATAGCTATCTATTCAGGCTATAAGTTGCGTTATATTAGAATATAGGTATATACTTCTATTCACGATATAG